>JASDQU010369341.1:0-11444 GCA_032191745.1 Picea mariana
TCTTGGGGAGGACTTTCTGTATTGGTTTGAGTTATCTCTTGAACATTGCATAAGCTATTTATGATAAGGAAGTTTTTGCTGGGTTTTCTTCCCCTAGAGGGTTTCCCAGGATAAATGTTGTGTCTCTTGTGAATGTGTATTTCTCAGTGATCTTGTTCTTATTATGCTCTTATCTTATGAAATGCAAAGAACTATAATAATGGCATAAACATTAACACACTGTTTGCAACCATACATTGCTGATCAAGTACTTGTGTGTTAGTTGGTGTGGTAGTGAACCACTGGATTGTAGTTATGTACTACTATGGATAGACATAGCTGTGCTCTATTTTTGTTCTTACTGCCTTGAAGACTATTAGCAGTTTATTGAAAATAATCACCATCCAAATGAATGATGAATAGAGATTTTCTAGACGAAAATTGGTTCAGAGCATTTACTCCTCTAGATTATAAGAGTGGCTCTTGTATCACTCTATGGTGTGAGTGACTTATCCAGCATCATGTCTAATTATTCAGATGAAGTATGGTTTCGAGAGATGATGCAACTGATGGTGATGGTGATGCTCATGATCTAGTCATGAAATAGTCTAGACGATTATATTGATGCTACCGGGTAAATGGTATGTTTTTGTGCTCAAGTCTATTACCTGTAATACCTCCCTAGCTAGGAGGGAGTGTTAATATTATGGTAGCTTTAGGAGGTATTTGCCTCCACGTGTGAACCTGACGAGAATAGAAGACTCCGGAAAGCAAGAGAAAATCCTAATGACTTGGCTAATAACCTTAGAAGTCTTGTCGGCTCAAGAAGATAATTTATATTAGGTTATTAGCCTCCAAGAGAAGAAGTCGGCCAAAAATAATAATAATATACTGAACAGACACATATCCAGAAGGAGAAGTCGGCCCCAACAAATCTGGCAGAACCAGTATAAATACAGGGCGCCAGTTCTCATTTGACAGCATCTCAAAATTGCAGTTTCCGGTTTGGTGCGCACTGCAGTTCCCAGTCTTGTGCGCACATGTGGAGGAGAGTTGCAGATGCAGCTGCAACGACGACTAGTTTTCAGTATGAGCTTGGACTATCTCTTGGCTAGGGTTTGGACTATCTGATCAGCTATTGTTGGTGCGCTATCCTTGGAGGAAGATGCGCTACACCTTGTTTGGCTATCTAGCCTAGGGTTTGCTTCCAGAGTAATTCTCAGTCAAGGTTAAGGTGCTCGGAGGGTGGCTTCGGCCTATGGTTGGGTGACGAGGGTATCGTCAATGGTAAAACGAGCACACCATCTTCTATATTCTAACAAACCTCACCTCTAAAATTGTATAATGGGACCTTCATTTGGATGTTATAGGAAGGCCTTTTGTTGTTTCTGGATAAAGTTTTCTATCTTTCACTGGAGTCAGGTTGTAAGGGGTCTCCTTCACGATTTGAGAGCCATGATCATTTTGGAGAGGGATGGGGCCCTATTTAGGTTCTATTTCAATAATGCAAGTATATGGTTCACTGTTTCCTTCCGTTTCTTGTGACTTTTGTCAGTAGCCTTTGTAACTTGACATCTAAGTTTCTCTTTGTTAATTATTTCTTGTTGTGGCTTTCAGGATCTCTGTCTCTCTTACCCTTTTGATCATTATCCTTTCTATTATGTCTTGAGCTGTTAAACTTGGCTCTTATACCACTTGTTACCACCTAGTGACTTGGATATCTTGATAATTTTTACAGTTTTTAATGCCTTCAAGTTAAAAACAAGAAGAAACAAAAGGAAGTGAGGTACTCGAGACCCTTAGAATCACATCAGGGACCACCTTCTGCTCCTATAATAGGTTATGGAATTATTGGAATGGAAAAATATAATATATTCAATTGAAATGTTGGTGAAGCTACATGAAATTGTGTCCTATATGTAGGCTGTAGAGGAATTGACTACCTTAGGAGATATGTTAATTTATTTCTGACCTATTTATTCATAAGAGTAGTTTTATTAGGCATTGCTAGTCTTTGGGGCTAATTTGATCAAAATTAGTCTATTTCAGTCTTGATAGGAGCCAAAGTGTGCCTCGCTAAAGAAGGTTACCTCTTCTAATTTGTACAATAATTTAAGGCCTGTTTGGTAGGATTTATGACATAGTTTGAACTTTAAAAGATTCAAATATTTGAAAATAGGGCCAAATTTTATAGATCTAGGCCGCCTAGATTTACTTATTAATGAAATAATTGTCTCAACTAAGTCCAAATAAATACAAGTCCTCGAGGTGTAGGACAGTCGGTGACGGAGTGTGCTGTTAAGGCGCTCCGTGATGTTAAAGTCACCGGTTTGAAACCTGCGGGGACAAAAAATCCAGCCATGTTAAGGGTTGGTGTGGCTCAGGTCGGGTACGATCATCAGGTGATTTTGACAGCTTAGATGCCCCTGAGTCGTGGTTTCTTAGGCACAGGTTAGTCCCACATGTCACGGACAAACTAACAAACAAACAAAAAAAAGTTCAAATAAATACAAAGGAGACAATTTAATGTTTTACAAGATGAACTGCATATTCTTTTGATGAACAAAGGAGGCGGTTGGGTTAAAGGGACATGGCATTAGTTGGATGATTTATAAAAAGTGAATAGTGAGAGTGAAGATTGTTTGGTTCCCCAAAGGTGTTTACCCATTAAAAGGTATGGCGCACTGGTGGAACCTTTATATTAAAATAGTGTTGTTTGGTCCCCTGAATGTAGTAACCCATTGAAATGCATGATATGCCAATATAACATAAAGACATGTATATTAGTATGGAGGCAAAACAAGAAAAACATTATGATCACAAATTATAAGGCCATAAAAGGGTCATGATTGTTCATTTATAGAGACAAACCTTTCCCTTTACAAAGGAGAACAATAAGTGCAATCAGTTAGAATTAGTTGTTTTTTAGTTCAAAAGTATAGGGATGAAAAACTACCCCATTATGTAGAGGGTTATTGTGACAGGGGAACAAAAATCGAATTTTGTCTTCATCAATGGATAATTATTTTTGCAGGACTCCAAAAACATGGCACATGTCACACTTCTGATGTCATATGTAAAAGTTATGGTCGTTCATAATTACAGGTTATAAATCCTTGCAATTTTCCTCTCTTGAAATGAAGGATGGGTACACAGTAATTGAGAGAGAATGTGGAAAATGATGAGATAGAATGTCAGCTGCTTAGGGTATATATGTGACTGCATAATCCTTCTATGAAAGGTTAGATCAATAAGGAATGGAGGCAGATTGCTATAATTGTATGTAGACCAACCTTGTTTATGTGGTGCAGTGGCAGTGTATGTAGGATAGGCTGGCCCACATATTTGCATGCACATATCCTTTCTAATGTTTTACAATTTGATCTTTTAGAAAGATTTACTCCTCTTCGAGGTTATGGATGCCACTTACTGTTTTATTAATTATTTTTTAAATGTACTGTTTATGTTGGGTCATGACTCATAACATATAATATTTAAATTCAATTGCAGTGTTGGAGACTTTTTTAGGCGTCACTTTGGTCAGGAGGTAATCCAACTAAACCTTTGATTTCAACCCTTTTCTCTTTTACTGAAGTCAAGCACTGATATTGATTGGTAGGGTCAAACAAAAATTTTGAATCAAATTTACATTGAGGTTCTCAATTTGTAATTTCTTTTCAATATAGAATATGTTTGAAAAGAGGCAAATCATATATGTAATCTGACAACCTGTTCTAACATGCACTAACAACTTCAATTTCTATTGTGTTAAATGTTGTGACAGGTTGTGGACTACATAGTTGATCCCTTTGTTGCAGGGACTGCTGGCGCAGATGCTGAATCCTTGTCTGTAAGTACTAATGTCCATTAAGCAGTTCAGAATTGTATTTTGATATTCCCCATGTTTGATGCAGTGTGTCTGAAAATAACATTACTTTCTTCACAATTTCTTTAGTTTATTTGTAAGAGTATGAACCGTATCTATGCAAGTGTAATAAGTTCAAAGTTTGGCGTAACATTTAAAGTGGCTTAGAGGCCATTTATCCATCCTTCCTATCTTACTTCCACTAATGCTCTTCCTAGGTCTTCAACCAAGTTGTTGAAGAGGAATGACGAGAGCGGGGAGCCTTGTCTCAATCCCTTGAAGCTTCTAATGGAGTTTGTTGGTGAACCATTTACGAAGATTGTGAAGGAGGATGTTGAAAAGAACCTTGAGACACATCATACCCAGTTTGGGCTTGTTATCACAGGATTTTTACTTGTGCAAAGCCCCCACAAGATATCAATCTTGTGGAACAATTGGAGGTATCTACCACTGTCACCTAAGCAGATACTGTTAGATTTTCTTAAATTTTTAGAGAAATAGATTTACCAGAGTATTTAGATTTTCTTTTACATTCAATAACCATATACTGAAAATATAAGCAGATAGGCAATCACAAGAAAACAAAAAGATTTATACTGGGAAAATCCCAAACCCGGGGAAAAACCCAGCCAACTTTTCTTAGAGAGATTCTTTCTGATAATATGTTAAATTTAAAGCAGCTGCAAGAGCCATTCTCTTGGAGGATGGCAAAGACCCTAGCCGAGATCTAGGGCCCCCAAGTGCACCCCTGGGGTTTCTTGGTCTGGGACCAAACAATTAGTGCCATGGCAAAAGACCCTTGTAAGGGCCCCCAGTATATGACTGGGGTTCTTGGTCTGAGACCAAGCAGCTAAAGCCCCTAGATATGTCTAGGGCCCCTGGAAATGTCCAGGGTACCCATGCCTGAGGCATGGGTTGATCCTTGGTCTTGTACCTTGGTGGATAAGACCCCTGAGAGGGCCCCCAGTATACGACTAGGGTTCTTGCTCTAGAACCAAGCAGTAAAGACCCCTGAGAGGGCCCCTAGTATACGACTAGGGTTCTTGGTCTAGGACCAAGCAGTTAAAGCCCCTATATAAGCCTAGGGCCCCTGGACATAGTCCAGGGTACCCATGCCTGTGGCATGGGTTGATCCTTGGTCTTGGACCTTGGTGGATAAGACCCCAGAAAAAGTTCTGGGGCTACTTGATCCTCGATCAAGTATTTTGTTGGTGTATGACCTTCCTTGAAGGACATGACCACATGAGGGATGTATCCCATATGCAATGATGATAAAGTACTAAGATCACCATGAAAATGAATGAACGAGTATTGCCACCTTGTAAACCCTCCTTAACCCTTTCCTACCCTTGTTTGTGTGATTTGGGGTTTTATGTTGTTTTGTATTAAGGGTTAATTAAAGTTTAAATTAAATGTTTATTATATCATGTTTAAATTATTTAATTTAAACATGTTATATTAATTATTTTAATTTAATTTATAATTTTAATACCCTAGCCTAAACTATAAATAGAACCCCCCCTACCCCTCACATTACACAATCATTGTTGCCGTCCTAATACACACTTGCAAACGTGAGCAAAGTCCAGCTCACTTAGTGTGTCCTTGGAGGCACAATGCCTAGGTTCACAATCCACATTGTCACCTTGACTGGAACCTCTTCCTTCTAGGCTTACTCCTAGGGAAGCCAAGGGGGGTAGACCCTAGTTACTAGATTTGATTTAACGTTTATGTTCTAGGAGTTGGTTTTAATTTGTTAAAAGGCTTTGGGACAAACTAGCCTAAGATGCTAAGGCAGCAAATGCAAAGTGCAAGTTTATCTAGATGACAATCAACCCTTTCCCTAAGTCAACTATGACGAGTGCCTAAGGTTGGGCAAGGGGTCAACTAAGTTTGAGGGTGTTCAATTACAAAATGTTTACAAGTAAAATAAGTTGAAACTACCCCACAAACTAAAGATTGCAACTATTTATACAATGAAAGATTCAATATTACAAAATGATACAAAAGATACAAAATATGAAAGTTTAGGAGATACTCAAAATGAGATCAATCACATAAGCCAAGCATGCCCCAATAGCACTTACTCTATTGGACTGCTTTTCAATGGCAACCACTAAAGCACTCAAGATTCAAGAAGATGAAGCTTCCCCAAGTGGGATACTCAACTCCTTCTTGAATCACACCACAAAAGCAATAAATACAGATGTATAAATTTGTTAACTCAAATGCTCATAAAAACTTAAGACATTCAAAGAGACAAACCATAAGATTGCAATTAAGACTTAAAGATATGGATTACTTGCAAAAAGTGTGTTCCTAAACATACATCTAATGTCCCCCAACACACATGGATTGTCTATGCAACTAAATGGTTAGGAGTTTCTTAAAAGTTAAGTAAATTTTATTATCCCTCCCCCTAACTATGTTTGGAGCCTTAAGCTTCCTCCTCCCTTGGCCAAATGATTGCCGGGTGCTCAAGATAGTAAGGCAACGAGGCCCACCCTAGCTTCCACGGTCAACCTTGATAGTAAGAGTACTTCCCGGAAAGGACCCCCTCTTGGAGGGTCACGGGACGGTCCCCCGCCACTTCCTTCCGTTGTTTTCCTCAAACCCATTTTAGATGGTGGAGATGGCTGAATGAGGCTATCCTAAGTGTCTAAAAGATTATTATGACTCTCGGGTGAGTCTTTAGGTGTGTTTGAAGTGTTTTAGGTGTCCGAAAATTGTGATTTAAGCCCAAAACCGAAACTGAAATTGCTTGAAAATGAAGTGCTAGTAATGTAAAGATTCAGCCCATAAACTCAAAATAACATGAATGTAAAGCTCATAAAATAAAGACTATTAACATAGCATCCCATTCATCATCATGACATAATACTTTGCCAAAAGAAAAAGGCAAGAACAACTTGCCGAATGATAACAAGAATAAAACTTTGAGATTTTAATCATTCATCCACATGTATGTTAAACCAATGAAAAAGATGTGCTTGAAAAGAAAAACTTGGCAAAGTAAAGATCAAGATCCTAAACCATCAAATTATCACATATGCTTGAAAAATGTAAATGGCATAATGACTTAAGAAAAAGATGAATTTGCACCACTTAAGAGAACTTCTAAAGCATTAGACCATAGACCATGATGAGCATAAGCATATGTAAAATAGATAACATGAAAGAAATGAGATGTTAGATGTGATGACTACTCTAGATAATTTTAGTCCATTATAGCATGTAGATCATCAAAGTATTTTCCTTTAGCCTCACGATTTTGGGGATTACTCTCCCAAGGTGTAGGCAACTAGCATGTAGCAAAACTTAGAAAAAATAGAGCAAACCACTCACAATGATCAAGGTGGAGGCAAGCCTACCAATGTTGGTCAAAGAGGGTTGGAAAGATAAAATGAATATGATTATTAGACAGGCCTACCACACAACTTTGTCCTAATGACAAGTGGGGAAATGAATAAAGAACTTGCTGAAATGAAAACTAAACTAGCCCAACGATTTTGGGGGGTTGGCTGGGCCAATCACACTCCCAAGGTGTAAGCAACTAACTACTTACATAAAATAGATTACAATGGTTGAAAATGAAAAGTAGAATGCAAGCCTCAAGGGAACTTCCCGGGGACTTGCTACAATGATAGAAACAAAGAGAGAAAGAGAGAGATTCTTTACCAACTTGATGGAGCCTTTTGGGGGTGTTGTGAGAGTGGATTTCGACAGCGTTTCCCCTTGTCCCTGGTAAGAATCTGCAAAAACCAGCAAGCAAATGCTTGCTGGAAATGCTGCACAACACAAAAAAAAAGGTCAAAAAAATTTCTGTTTTTACACAGAATTTTTTTACATAAAAATCTCCAAGTTAAAATGAAAATATTGGCCTATCTAAGAGGGTTATCTACAACAATCTATGATGAAATGAACAGAAATAAATCAGATCTAGAATGGAAGTAAGGAGTGTAAGAAGATATGGGTTGAAAACCCCCTTGTTGAGGCTCTTCCAACCACTACCTTAGAAGGAAAATCTGCAAAACTTAAGCACTGTGTGAGATATGGCAGCAGAGTAATGTGAAAGATAAAATAATACTATGAACTACTTCATAATACCAACTATCCTATACATATAGATCAACAAACAATACTATCTATTGATCTACTCAAACAAAATACTTTGCTCAAGAAAACTACACCATAAAACCAATACATAAATTTGCACAATATCACCTCAATAGATGGAGCACATCAGAATACTCATGAAATGATCCAAAACCTCCAAAGCTTCTTGTTATTAGATCCAACAAAATGTGAGAACCTTGCAGCAAATACTTGCTCCAAAGATCTCAAGAGAAAAATGAGCTTGAGTGAAAATGGCAAGAGCAAGAGTGGGTGGGGCGAAAATCCTGTAGCATAACTTTAGGTCAAATAATGGTTAAGAAAAAGGGTGAGGAAGGGCTTCCTTTATACCTGAAGAAGCAAGGTGAAGGCACTTGGATGAGCTCCAAGTGTCAAATCCCAAGCAAGAGAGTGCATCTCAAGAAGGGGGGCGCACCACATCTAGGGTTTTAGCATGGATCAAAGGATGGATTGATGAAGTGGAGCGTGGGGTCCATGGATGGGTGAGGTGTGAGGCTAGGAGGGGCGCGCCTCTTATGGGAGGGGCCCACACAACATATCAAAGCATATGACAAAGGTTTGAGTGTGAGGGGGGCGCAAATCCCCCTAGGGCATGAGGTAAAGTGTGAGGGGGAGTGGGTTAGGGGGTGTATTAAGTGGGTAAGGTGGGTTGGGTAAGTTAGGGAGGTTTATTCTTGCTCTAATCCACCTTCAAACTAACCCATTAACTCTTTTTACAAAAATTACAAAAATTGACTTAGCAATTAAAATTGTTTTCTTGACTGACTTTGACTCCGGGTGGACAAATGCATAGTAAACTTTGTCCGACTGAGCTGAAATTTGGTCTATGGGTGTAGGGGGTGCCATTCCATTTCTTTTGAGCACAAATACCCCTATCAAAAACCCAAAGACCCAGCTTTTACAATATTTGCTCAAAAACATATAATTAATTAAATAATTAAAATCCCAACCTTAGGAAANAACCTATCTAGACTCGATGAAATTCCGCGAAACTTTCTACAATGTCTAACATGGTCATTTACATCATTCCTAAACAATAACTACCAAAGGATGAGACCATTAGAACGTCGTTCACCACTTTGGAGGAATTATTGCATGTGTGAGGGAAAAACTCATGGGAAATCAACCAGGCTAAAAAGCCCAGTTGACAACCTGAGGATAGAAAACCCTCGGTGAAAAGAACTCTCCCAATGAAAACATCCCAAGGTACTTGACCTAACTATGATCTATGCAGACCTATTACATTATTAACCCACGCAGGGGTGCGGAAATTTCGTTTACAAAATTTTGTGCTAGAGCATAAAATGCCCAAGTAGAACCAATACTGTCTTCAACATACTTGCATCTGATGATGCATATCTTCATGGCACATGAGTTGACCCCCTAGCTGAATAGGCGGTCAACAATCATCATTATTCTTTTTGTCTTTAGAGAGAGTGGATCTTCTCTCCCTTGCTGCGGCCTTGTCTATTGCTGTAGGAGCCTATTTGAGATTGCTGCGGCCCTCTTGCTGTCCACTGTTGAATTGCTATGGCCATCTTCTTGCTGTGTGGGCTGAGTCTATAGGGTGCGGCCCTCTTCTTCTTCTATGTGGAGTGAGCCTGTAGGGTGCGGCCTTTTCTACTATGCTGTGGGGTGAGACTGTAGGGTGCAACCCCTTCTATTATGCTAGAGTGAGCCTGTAGGGTGCGGCCCCTTCTATTATGCTGTGTAGTGTGTATGAGGTGTGACCTCTCCTTGTTTGCTGTTGTGTAAGGTTCGGCCTCTCCTGCTTGTTGCTGTGTGGGGTGACTGAGGTACGACCCATTTAAATGACTGCTGTGATGTGACTGTGTGTGCCGCCCTCTCTTCTGCTGTGGGGTGTTTACCCTGTTTCTACTTAGACTGTGACCTTTTCCTTTGGCTTTTGGTCTTCCTTAGGAAGGGTTTTGTCCATAACGTTTCTATGTGAGGGTTTGTATGTTTCACTCACTGTTTGCATGAGGGTTTGATTGTCAGAAGTCTTTGTGGTCCTACTCCCTTGGTGGCAAGAAAGATCTTTCATCTCTTGGAAAGAGATCCAACCTATATGGTGGATCTATGAGCTGAACTTTGCCTGAGCATAATTACAAATGGTTCTGCATCTCTTGTGGTGGTTGTGACTTCTTCAGAGGTAAGGTTTCAGGACAAGGTAAGCTATCTACTAATCACTTTCAGATCTGAACTTTGTTTTGACTTCAGTACTTTTGATCTATATAGATTTGTGTATTAGCATTGACAGTTTGTAGATCTGAACTGTATATTGAGTTTACCTCTTGTTTCTATAATTGTGATTTACTGTTTATGATCTGTAGATCTATGTGTTGCCGTCCTAATGCACACTTGCAAACTCGAGCTAAGTCCTGCTCACTTAGTGTGCCCTCGGAGACACAATGTCTAAGCCCCAGCCCACACTGTCACCTTGACTGGATGCTTCTTCCTTCTAGGCTTACTCCTATGGAAGCCAAGGGGGGTAGTCCCTAGTTACTAAGTTAATTTTAATTACAATGTTCTAGGAGTTAGTTTCAATTGATTATAGGCCAAGGGGAAAACTAGCCTAAAATGACAAGCAACAATGCAAGTGCAAGTCTATGTCTAGAATGAAAAACAACCCTTTCCCTAAGTCAACTAAAGACTAGTGCCTAAGGTTGGGCTATGGGGTCAACTATGTGTAAGGGTGGTTCGTTAAAATTAAATCAAATCAAACTACCCAAACCCCACAATTAGAGTTACTTACAAGATTATACAAGTTTACCACAAAATGAGATATACAAAGATATACAATTATACAAGAGATGAAAGAATTCACACCCTAGGGCCAAGCATGCCCCAAGTGGCACTTACTCCACTTGGACTGCCTTCACTGGCATCTAACCATAAAAGCACTCAAGGATGAAAACAAGTGATGCCTCCCCAAGTGGGATACTCAAACACTTGTTTTATCCACACCACAACAAATATTCAATCAATAAGATATATCAATGATGAACAAATAATCACATGAGAGGAAAGGACAATTAGTTGCAAGTAAGTAAGTAAAGCAATGAGATTATCACAAATGTGTGTTGGCCTATCAATACATCTACTTCCCAATCATACACAAGTGTGATCTATGCAACTAATTTTCTTCTTAAGTATTTTATTTCCCAACCCCCTAGCTAGATGTGTGTCTTAACTCCTAATTCCACCAAATAACTGCCCGGTGCTCAAGATACTGGGCTTTTACCCCCAGCCTAGCTTCCAAGGTCAGCCCGTCACTTCACCACAATAAGGAGTAGTCAGAGAGGGGATCTCCCCAACGAAATCACGGGACGGTCCCCCGCCACTTCCCCCAAAGACTGTCCCTCTTACCCGTTTTAGATGGCAGAAATAGTTATTAAAGACCCCTAGAATGTTGCTAAGTGTTTTAGGGACCCTCGGGTGGGTCTTTAGGTGTGTTGGGTTCGTT
>JASDQU010369342.1:949-11444 GCA_032191745.1 Picea mariana
GTAATAGAAGTGGAGATGGTGTTCTTCAAATGCCTGCCGATGGTTCTGCATTTAGGGAAATTGAGGAAAAATGGACAGATTTCAAAGATGAACCTCGTAATCTTAGGCTTTCATGGGAAGCTGACGGTGTTAATCCATTCATAGAGCTTAGGTCTATTTACTTAGTGTTGTTATAGGATAAATCAGTATATGTGGACATTATCAGACCTCCCTAGATCCACCTAGATCTAGAACAAAACAGGATAGGACATGACACTTCCCCTAAGTTACAATCATTGAATTTGTCATTGAAGAAGGAATAAGTGACGTACCTTTAGATATTGCTTCCTTATGTCTTTGTTGTCCCTACTTCACTTTGGTAGCCTTGTGATATCAGATCTACAATGACACAAATCGACCAAGGTGAAAGCAATAATAATACATTCAATGAAGACTTAAACATGTGATCAATGAGTCATGTAATAAAATAAGAGTGATTTTATGGGAAAGGGACATGCCACTGTATTATATTAAATGAAAGTAGAAGATACAACCAGATTGCCTTGATGTCACAAGCTTCCTTTCGGTGTTCCTTTGTTCCGACATACACACTTGCTCCACGCTTGCATTAAGAAGATCCACTATGGCTTGATGGATAGATGGAGGCCTCAAGCATCAATTCAAATATGATTCCTCACACAATTCTAAATCTATTCTTTCATCAATTCTCTATTCAATATTGCTTAACCTCTTCATTGAGAAACCTTTCATTATATAGGAGAATGAGAGATGGTTAAAGGGATGAGGATGATCCCACTAAATCTGAGAAGTTAGTAGGATGCCAACCATGCGAATGCCAACTCATTTGCTAGAAGATCATTTTCTAGAACCTTTGTAACCTCTTCTCCCTTTTAAGCTTTGAAGCAGGTTCACACCCTACTTATAGAGCAAACTGCGAACATCTCTCAATCCAAGTATGGAGTAGCCTGCGAGAATCAGGGTTTCTCGCACCCTACAATACATGTAGCCTACAAACTTATTTTAAAAATATGTTTTGTAGAAGAAGACAACAGTCACTTTTGTCAGGCAAAAGGTCCTTATGAGAGCCTGAACACATAACTATAGAGACATCACCAGAGTGACCAAAATAATGTGTCACAGAATGCCCCCCAAAGTATGAGGCTAGAACTCGTGACAGCCGAAATACTTTGTAAAATGCGTGTGTGTGTGTCGGAAACAAGGATCACACCTAATCGGAAACCTGCAAACAATCAAGCATCTGCAGAATATAATACCAGCTCTGAGGTAGGCATTCCCATGCTCAGACCACAAATGAATGAAATCACAAATGTAGGCCATGGCCACCAATCATACATCGTGGATCCATGTCACCAAAATGCTACATATCCACTAGGAATACACTGTGCATCTATGTTAGAAGACTCAGATTAGGACATAGCCATGTGACATACAAAGTGGATCTATGTGTCGATACAAATTATAAATAATCCATCGCAACCTGGACCAAAAAGATGAGACTCAGGGTCTTCAATCCCATTGTCTAAAAGTACGAATCTAGCCATGTGATTACATGTGTCGAAGTCGAACATGGTAGAAACCACTTGATTACTGGTCATTGATGAAAACAATTAACAAGTGCGAGGGAAATCACCATTGATGTCAATGACTCCCAAGGTACCTAAGTACAATCCGAATGAATGTGAATAAATAATTCAAAGTCAAACACTCGGCGAAATCTCTCGATCAGGGACCAATGATATGAATCCACTGTCGAAAGCGAAGAGACCTGCCATTAAGGCATGCAGGTTCTAAGGTACTAAATGTTTTCTAAGTCTTATTCCCGGATAATGGGTTGGAGTCGACGAAAAAAGACTCATCACAAGAGGGCCTTGATGTATCCCCCATCAACGACACAAAATAAGTAACCGATTTTTAGGGTAAGTCAAAGTATGACTATGATTTGAAATGGACACAGGGAAGGCCGACATGGTAAGAACGAACAACTGCAGATGGCCGACGCAATGGAGGGCTTGTTTGGATTTCTCTTGAACATATGAACGACACGACAATGGTCTTGGAAGCATTGATTCAAAGATGACCCAAGATATGACCTTGTAGCAAGTTAGACGAGAGACAAATGGATTCCTCAACCTGGATTCAAATGATGAACATGGCGTGTCATGTTCAAGAGTGAAGCTTACTGCCACTAATACAAATACCAAAACACATCCCTTTCCCAAAATTCCCCCCACCATTTCTGGTGAGTACCTATTTATTTTTACACAAGCTTGAGGAGGATAACATATGCTTGCCGATGTAATCTCATCCTTCAGACGAGTCCCTCAGAGTACATTTAAACAACCCTAGGAAGGAGTGGTTCGGTCCCATAAGGGCCTTTCAATGTTTGTTTAACGAGTCCAAAGATAGAAAAATCGGGGGTTTTTCATGTTTTGAGAGTCTGAAAAACACTTAAAGAGAACTCTCCTAGTTCCTTTTTCGTAAATTAGTTTGACGAGACCAAAAAAGTGATAAACTATCGCTCATCGAATGTTTTCTTCAAATACTTTTACGAGCGTGAAAATAACAAGATTGCTCGACAATCTTTTCATTTTTGTGGAGAGTGAAAAGAGCTTAAAGGATACTTCCTTATTTTTGTTGTTTTTGTGTTACCATGATTAGTACGAAAAGACGAGAAAAGTATACTCGTTTGTGTTCTCATGTATTTTCGAGCACGAAAACGAACAAACACTGAGCTCGAGGTTTTTCCTACAAAACCCTAAAAAGGTATTCATACATATGACAAAAAAGGGACAAAATACTCGTACACCATCGTTCGGGCTTCACGATCATCAATCTACGAAAAACCATGCTCACAAGGCCATTAGGGCGCTAGGTTTTTAAGAAAAATAATATAAAAAATTAATGATAAATAGTAAAAAGTGAATAAATATGGGTGAAAAGCCCTTTTTACCATTTCATTGTTACTTTGTCAAAAACTTGCCCAACACACCTCTTTTTTTTTTTTCCCAAATTTCATCGCTCGATTGCGGGAGGTACAAGCGGTCATTCGACAAATGGTTTTGGCCAACGAGATAATCTCCTGATTCTTCAACTTTTTCATGGATTAAAATTGATTTTTATTGGCAAATTTTAGTGTTTTGATTCCATTTGGGGCCGGTAGGTGTGCTCAGGCATTCTCACAGGTGGGTCATTTGGGACTTGCGAGAACCTAAGGTTCTCGCAGGTGGGATTTAGTGCACCTGCAAGAATCTCGTGTTGTGTGAAAGCTTCACCTACGAGAGCCGAAAATTGGATTTTTATGCATGTTTTTGCTCAATAAAAAATTATTCAAGAGGTTGAAATGAGTTATTAAATTCCTTCCCATGTCTCCATTACAGATATTGATCATCATGATGTTGGAATGGAGGGAAATATAACATTAGGAAGATGATTCCATTGCCGGAAATGATCTGGGTACGGTTGCTACCCTCCGAGAATGTGGGATCTTAAAAATTTTCAAGATCCCAGGCATGAGAACCCAACTCAGGTTGTTAGAGTACCTAGTCCACATGTGGGATGTGGATCAACATGTATTTCATGTAGGGGTCCACACGCTCACACTAGATATCGAGGATATCTATTTTCTGACAGGGTTGTCACGACGTGGATACCATGCGACTCTGATCGGAGGTAGAGGCGGTGGACTTCCTATGAGCGAGTATGTTCACCAATATTGTGTTCCCGAGGCGGAGAGAAGCAAGGGTAAAGTCTCCATCTGTGGGGTCCAAGATCTGACCTTACGGACTATCTTGTTTACCATTTCACGCATGGTCGGGAGTGCAACTCTGCACATGGCTCTCCATAGCTATTTCTAGTATGCAATAGAGCGCACAGAGGCTCGGGTTTTCAACTGGTTGGATGCAATTCTCCGCAATATGAAGAGGCAACTGATAAAGTGCAGAAGAGGTAACCTGAAACAATTCAGGCACGGGTCAATTTTGATGTCATTCTTCCTTGAGAGGGTCCCACTACTATGTCTACAAGAAGATTGGGGTTTACCGGCCCCACAGGATCCGAAGATGATGAGGTGGTGTAACCTCATGGTTCGGCACGTAGTAGGACCTACAATCAAATATAATGATTCGTTTTTTGACTGGTTGAGGCCCCATATGCTGATGATCGATGACTATGCATTTGCAAGCTTGGATTTTCAAGGAGATTCAGATTTGGTTCTGCCTGAGGATACTTAGTGGGGTGACTTAGGTAAGAAGTACACATTTTATTTTTTAAATGTTTTTGTAAATTTTATTATATGAATTTTTTTTTGTGTTTTCGATCCAAGGACTAATCAAAAATATTTTTGATAACACAGATGTGGGGCCGTATCGACCTCCAGGAACATCTCCCATTCAAAGACGAGGAGAAGTGGCTCCAGTGGCAAGATGGGATGTTGAGGACTACGAGGCAATTGAACAGAACTTAGAGGGACTGACTGCAGATGTCCCAGACATCGCTATTGGGTAGATCCCAAGGTGTTATCAGTGCCATACCGTGGGCATGTCCGAGTCTCTTATTCTATTGCTTCGTAGGGTAGCCCGAGCAGTTGTATGTTACCGTGAGCGTCATCCGTGATGCTAAATTGTAGAAGCCATGGGCTTCATATTTTGATATTTTGGTCGTTGGACAAATTTTTTTGTAAAACTTTTGATCGTTATATATATATGTGGCTTCTACCTACCGGCTTATTTTGTTTTGTATAATACATGTGATGTGTGATTGGTTTTATAAAAGTCTCAGATATCTGTCTAACACATAATTAGCTAAAGCATCAATTAATGTATTTAGACATCTATGAATGTGTTGATACTCGATATAATCAAAATAACGTTCCAAGAGGTGAATTCGTAGATATACCCACAATAAAGTAGGACTTCAGATAGCATAGACATTACTTAATTGTAGCACTACTAGTTGTGAATCAAGTCATATAACCAAGTGGTGGATACCAAGCGAAATAACATTAGTCAACAATTCGATGACGGCGCTATATTCTGCGATATTATTGGTCGCACGATCGAGACAAACACCTCGTAGACTGATGAGTTCGTATGTAGGTGCATAAATTGCCCATGCAGCAGAAGCAAGGTTCTGAGTACTACAACTAGCGCCATCAGCGAAGCCAATGTGGGGTAGCGAAGACTCCAACATTTGGAAACCAAGTACAATGTAAGGTAAACGGTCTAGGGTAGAAACCAAATAACAAAAAGGCACACTAAAGTAACACACAAAAGTATGATACAATAAAATACAAACACTCATGCATAGGTGACCTAAGCATAGTACTTCTTTATGTAAATCCCATTTATGGGTTCACTCAAAGGGATACCATTGTAGTCCACTAACTCGTAGGCTCCTTTCTCCAACACCCATCTGACGATATAAGGACCTTGCCACATAGCCTCAAATTTTTCGTCTCCTAGCAAATATCAATCTTGTTCATAAAGGAGAACTAGATCACCTTCAGAGAAAATGCGTGGCTTGACATGTTTGTCGTATTGGGATTTGACGCGTTTCTTTTGGGTTTCTATAACTAGGGTGGCATCATGATGGGTTTCTTCTAGTTGCATAAGATACAACAGACGTTCTTCTTCAACATAAGTGTTTGGGAGAAGTTCAACGACTAGTTTTAGAGACGGTATCTCACATTCAATCGGCAAGATGGCTTTAAGGCCATAAACTAACTGGAAAGGTGTAAACCCAGTAGCAGACTTGAAGGATGTCCGGTAATCCCGCAATGCTGAAAACAACATCATGTGCCAACTAGTTTTGTGAATCCTTATCATTCATCGAAGTATGGTAATGAGGACTTTGTTTATTGCTTCAACATGGCCGTTGGCTTGTGGGTAATAGGGTGTTGAGTTTTCATGGTGAAGACCCAAATTTTCAGTGAGTTCTGACATCATGAAGTTTCTAAAATGGCTACCATGATCAGTAATGATATCTTGAGGAAAACTAAACCGAGCAATGATGTGATTGAATATGAATAGTGTTGCAGTCTTTCTGGTATTGTCGAATGTAGGCATCGCCTCGACCCATTTCGTAAAGTAATCTATGTCTACAATAATGTATCCATGCCCCCTGACCAAGTGAGGGTGACATGTCATGAAATCGATACCCCATCTCGCAAAAGGTCCAACAGAGACTACAGGGTGTAGAGGAGCAAGGTGTGATCATATTTTGTTGTTGTATGTTTGGCAAGCATGGCATTTTTGGACAATGATAATACAATTGTTGAATAAAGAAGGGCAAAAATACCCAGCTCA
Organism: Picea mariana; assembly: GCA_032191745.1. Classification (NCBI taxonomy): domain Eukaryota; kingdom Viridiplantae; phylum Streptophyta; class Pinopsida; order Pinales; family Pinaceae; genus Picea; species Picea mariana. The sequence goes on from JASDQU010369342.1 coordinate 7,273, forward strand.
TAAGATCTTTTGGGAAGTAGTATACCTAGACATGTGACCACCACATGCTCCAGAATGGTAGTCATTCAAAGCTTTCTCAGCTTCGTCAAAAGTGATACATCGTCAAAAAATGGAGTCAATCCCACGACAATAAAGGGTATCACCGAGGATAATATACTTACGGGTTTGGTAATGTATTCGACGACGGTCAGTGCTAGACAAATTGGGCCGAAAAGTCTGAGTTTGGAGATATATAATGATATCCCCATACCAAAGGTCATTGGAACTGATCAGAAAAAGGGGTTCATCGGGTAACGAATCCTCTGCTACATTTTTCGTCTAAGAACAGGGAAGGTTGCATATCAATTCGACAAACACCAAGGATTTCTTGGACTTAGTGCGTTCGAATTCTAAGTTAAACTCATGGAGTATTACAATCCATTTGGAGTATTTTCCCCCTAGCAATTGGCGTGTAAGAATGTGCTGCATAGGGTTGCTGTTGGGAATCACAGTAGTCTTGCGTAAGAGAATATAGTGCTGGAAACCTTGAACAGCTTGGACGAGGACCAAGGCTAGTTTTTCAACATGTAAATACTTAGTTTCGGTAGTCGTGAGACTCTGACTCAAATAATAAATGACATGTTCATCATGAGAATCATCCTCTTGGACTAGAACCATCTCAATGGTTGAGTCCAAGGCTACGAGATACAAGAAATAATCTCGACTGTAATTGGGTGGGAAAAGTAGTGGGGTACGGTTTAAAGTCAGTTTTAAAGCGTCGAAAGCTTTGTTGGCAGTGGTATCCCATACAAACTCAGAACCTTTCTTGAGCAGTCGAGTAAATCTGAAGGTTAACTCAGCATTGTTTGGGATGAAACGACGTAGAAAGTTTTTCTTCCCTTGCAAACTTTGTAGCTGGAAAAGTTTGTCTCCCCTTACCCTCGTAATACGTGCAATATCTACACCGAGATCAACAAAGCAGGGTGAGTAACTCTGTCAATCTCAATGCAACCTCAGGTTTGACCCTTGTGTGAGAAGGGCTTCCCAAGATAAAATGTTGCAAATGGAATTTGACACTCCCTATCACAAGATACTATTATGTATTTTGCGCTTTGGAGAGTGTGTCTCACTACCTATTCCAAAGCTCTAGCCTAGCTAATGTTGGTGCAAAATAGCCCTAGAAAATGTTACTAGTTGAATTTTAAAGTTGCATAATATTATTAAAGGTCGTTGTTATGCAAGAGGGAGACGGAAATGAAACCAATATTGTGTAAGACTTTGACCCAACAATGTGTAAATAGAAATGAATGATACAAACTTTCGTTCGATGAATTCTATCTACAGTAGGGAAAAAAGAGTTTTCTGGAACAATGCAAACTATGATGTGCGATTCTCTTTTTAAATGTAGTACCAAACAATCATTGACAATGTAAATTCACTATCCGTTCTCTTTCAAGATTTTGACGCCAATATTTTATGAATAAATGATTGCTTAAAAGAAAAGACTTTAATTTTATTTTTTTTAGAAACCAAAAAATAGGGATGGAACTAAGAAAAAGTAAGCAACCAATGAAAATAAAATACTCAACAAATACCCAAATCAATCTTTCAATGGAGATAAAAAATAAAAATTTGACAAGAAAAAGTCTCTTCAAATGCACATGGACAAATAACTTTCCAAGCAGCAAGCAATTTAAAAGGACAATTAATCCCAACTTTTAATCCAATCAAAGACTTTTGACCAAACAAGCACTCAAATCTCAAAATCAAAGATTATACCCTTGTTGACAAAAGGTCAAGAAGTAAAAACTGGGAAAAAATGATTAAGAAGAGTTTTCGATCTCCGAAAACCAATCAACCGCAAGATTTGAAGTCAATAAACARTCAAACACTGGAAAAAGTTCTTCCCAGGTAAAGAAACAAATCTGGGCATAAAAAAAAACAAAAAGACCTAATCCAAAACATTTACAAATGAGTTCACAACCTAGTAGTGGGGTACAGTGCAAAAATTAAAAATTCTCGCAGTTTAGACACTAGAAGGATGCGAGAAGGTCGCACTGGACTGAACAATAGGGTGCGAAAATCAATGGTTCTCGCAGGCTATAGAGAGGTACAGTGAGAGAAGGTTTGTAATCAAGAAGAATTTGGAAAAGGGACAAAATTTTTGAGTGAACTTTTAGGTCCAGAGAGTCTATATGGGTCTCCTATAGACTCAGAGACTGGTTGGCAATGAAAAAAGTAGGCTAAGAGAAAATGGCCAACAAAAAACCAYAAAATGAGTCATATCCCCAGTGGAGTCGCCAATTTTGTTATAGGATAAATCGGTATATGCGGACATTAACAGATCTCCCTAGATCCACCTAGATCTAGAACAAAACAGGACAGGACATGACACTTCCCCTAAATTACAATCATTGAATTTGTCATTGAAGAAGGAATAAGTGACGTACCTTTAGATATCGCTTCCTTATGTCTTTGCTGTCCCTGCGTCGCTTTGGTAGCCTTGTGATATTAGATCTACAATGACACAAATCAACCAAGGTGAAAGAAACAATAATACATTCAATGAAGACTTAAACATATGATCAAGTAGTCATGTAATAAAATAAGAGTGATTTTATGGAAAAGGGACATGCCACTGTATTATATTAAATGAAAGTAGAAGATACAACCAGATTGCCTTGATGTCGCAAGCTTCCTTTCGGTGGTCCTTCGTTCCGACATACACACTTGCTCCACACTTGCATGAAGAAGATCCACTATGGCTTGATGGACAGATGGAGGCCTCAAGCATCAATTCAAATAGGATTCCTCACACAATTTTGAATCTATTCTTTCATCAATTCTCTATTCAATCTTGCTTAACCTCTTCCTTGAGAAACCTTTCATTATATAGGAGAAGGAGAGATGGTTAAAGGGATGAGGATGATCCCAATAAATATGAGAAGTCGGTAGGATGCCAACCATGAGAATGCCAACTCATTTTCTATAAGATCCTCTTCTAGAACCTTCGTAACATCTTCTCCCTTTTAAGCTTTGAAGCAGGTTCACACCTTACTTATAGAGAAAACTGCGAACATCTCGCAATCCAAGTATGGAGTAGCCTGCGAGAATCAGAGTTTCTCGCACCCTACAATACATGTAGCCTGGGAACGTATCTTAAAAATATGTTTTGTAGAAGAAGACAACAATGACTTTTCTTAGGCAAAAGGTCGTTATGAGAGCCTGAACACATAACTGTAGAGACATCACCAGAGTGACCAAAATAATGTGTAACAAGTGTGGCCTATTTTTGTTATCAAAAATAACATTCCTCCTTGGATGTCAATAAAGAGGGAGCATATAATGTTGACAATGATTTTTCCAGGTATTTGTTTACATTAATTTTTTGAATTTAACATTTTCATTTGTTTCAATTTTTGCATAATATCTTTTTTTTATTTATTTAATTATATATATTACATGATAGCATTCATTTAGTAATTATGTGTAATTTCAAACAATTAGGTAAATACTAGGTTAAATATCTGAATGTATATATCGAACGTCTTATCAACGAGCTACTAAAGTTATGAGCTGACATCACAATGTATGACATATGTAAAAAATTGGTGAGAAGAAATTTAAATTCCCTGGAATACTTTTATGGACAATTCATGATGCCCCTGGACTAACACATTTTTGTGGTATGTAGCATTCTAATATTGCTCTTTAATACTATATAATATTTGAATGTTATCATGGTGCATGTTTAATTTTTAAATAATCTCATCGTATAATTGACATTAATCCATTTGTTGCAGGTCTTCAAACAAAGAGTAAATTTGCATGTTCATTTTGTGGCCCTAAGATGAAGTATCGTCCTTCAAAAAGTTTAGGAAATATGGTGTTTGATGAGTATAGGCACCTTCTTCCTAAGAACCATAGGTATCGTACTACTGAAAAACACATTTTCAATGGGAAAGAAGAGACTGGTTTAAAACCACGAAGAATGACACCTCACCTATGGAGGTTGGAATATAATGGAAATCGTCAAGGTACTCAATTTCATAATGTATCGTAGATCATGTAATGTTTTGAATGTTTATTTTAATCATTGAATTTATTTTACCGTATTTGATAATTATTTTTGTGATTTCTTTTATCCTTCATGAAGGTCGCAGTCATCATGAAGGTATTAATAATGGGCTTCT
>JASDQU010369345.1:0-11444 GCA_032191745.1 Picea mariana
TCTCTTTTGAAATCCTAATAAATGGAGCTACATCCCAAAAAAACATAACTCGACATAGAGAAATTGGAGGATATGTAAGGTAAGAATATCTAAGACTCTAGATTGTTTCTTAGTATCAAAATATTTCATATATGAGGCTATTTTTATTTTCTAATAGGTCTCCATAGGTGGGATCCTAATCACAACTGAATAATTTTCGAAGTGGCAAATTTTGAAAAGAAGAACTCATACGAACCCTTTAAAGTTCCAAAAATACAAAAGCCCTGGACTAGATGACCTCCTTATGGAATTATTTCTAATATGTTATGATTTTATTATAGAATTCTAATGAGTAGTGGAGGGCTTGATAATCATATGATAAACCTTGGTAGCCTTCAACATAACCTTCATCACATTGATTCTAAAATATTTCAATCCCTCTTCTTTTGAAAATTTTTGTCCAATTTTCCAATACAACTACATTACAAAACAATTTTAAATATTATCTCAAGAAATTTCAAAGAGATCGTTTCTCGTCAAATATCCCTTGAGTAGTTTCTATTATTGGAAGGGTGAAAAATTTATGAGGCAGTGGGGGTTTCTCAAGAAGGAATCCAATCAATAAATACAAGGAACTTAAGAGAAATGACTGTAAAAGTGGGTTTTTCCAAATCTTTCAAAAAGGTGAGTTGGCCCTTCTTGAGACTCATTCTTATCCATTTGGGTTTCTATCATCAATTTGTCATGTGAATTATTAGTTGTATCAATCAAGTTTCTTTTGAAATCCTAATAAATGGAGCTACATCCAATGTATTCAAACTAGAAAGAGGAATTATGTAGGGATGCCAACTATCCCCACTTCTTTTTCCTATGGAATAAAAAGGGCTCAACAAATCCATAAAGGTATCCTCAACAAGTAGTAATTTTAAAGGAATTTATGTAGGAAACACATGTAATTTATCTTATTTACCTTTTGTAGATTAAATATGTATATTCTATGACAACAATGGGAGAGTTTTTAATAATATAGAAGATACGATCGAGTCTTATGTGAACTGACTATCATGAATATCGATTCATCCAAATTGACAATTTCCTATTGGGGCTTCTTGGAGGTGAAAAATATTACATCTCTTAGCATTTTCCATTTCTCATTGTGGATTTCAATGCTCATTTGAAATACTTAGCTTTCAATATGAAGGCCAATTTGTGTCTAAAAGTTGATTGGTAGTGGTTGATAGCAAAAGTGTAAAAAAATATTAATTTATGGTGCAACCGATGGCTCTCACATGGAGGTAGAATAATCTTTGTCAAAGTAGTTCTATAGGACATTTCAATCGCTTGACTAATCCTTGTTGGACTCTTGGATAAAAGTAGCAATTCCCAAATCACAAGAAGGATGGGGTCTCAAGAATATCTTATTTTTCTTAAAGTATTTAGTTGATAAAAATGTTTGGAGTCTCCTCCAAGGTACCAAATTATGTGTGCAAGTCATAAAGGATAAATACATAGATCCAAACTTAGTGGAGGACTATGTAAGAAATCCTGTTAAAAAATACCAAAATGCCTCGATTATTTGAATACCAATTATCACATCATTCCCCCTGATTCGAAATTTCCTGGTATGACATGTTGGAAAGGGAGATAATGTCTAATTAGGGTTGGAATTGTGGCTAGCAATCATAGAATCCTTCAATTTACGTATTCCCCTCATTCAATAAATAAATCATAGAGGCTTCAACACTCTGAGGAAAATTGCAAAAGAACTCATTGAAACCTGTAGTTGGAAATAATAGCTCTCTTGGAGAGAGTTAGATCTTAGGGAGGATCGTGTAGAAATATTGAAGGACTTTGCAAGAATCCTTAAAAATATTTTTTATAAGACTTGGTGATGAGGAGGATCAACTTGTATGGTATTTTAATCCTTTTAGGGGATATGAACGTAAGCTAGGTTGTAAAGTACTTATAGCAGTGGGATGTGAGATCCCACTTTTTTGGTTATGGAAAATAATCTAGAAATTGAAATTCCTAGCTAGATAAATAAATAAAATTGTGGCTTGTCTTAAATAATAAATCTCTAACTTGGCACATCCTATATAAAATAAGTTTTGAAGGCCCTACTTGGTGTTGTCTCTATGAATCTAAAATTGAATCTAACTTCCCTGGGCGATGGTGCATCACAAGGAAATATTTCTAAAGGTGGGGTTGGGGAGTTATCCACCTTTACCTAAGCCATTTTATATCATTCAAATATGGAATGGCTCCAATTTTTTTTTTTTTATTTTAACTTATGGACCTAAAACTAGCTCTATTGTTGGCTTAGGAAAGAGGGGTTATTCAAATTCACATTTTTGGAGATTCACTACTAGTCATTCAATTGATGAAAGGATAATTCATCTTTAGTAACTTCATTCTACAACCTTTGTTGATTGAAATTTAGTATTTTCAAGCATCCTTGATTCATATCTGTTTTTCTCACGTTTATAGGGACATAAACAAGGAAGCTGACAAATTATTTGAAGAAGGAGTGGCACTAGAAAAAGGAACATGGGGAATCCTTAAATCTTCTTCAGGACACTCCTCTACCTATATTCATGAACCCTATTTTTTTTGTTTTCACTTATTCTAAAGTCTTAGAACTATGAATCTTTATGACAAGCTTTGATGTTTCTTTCAATGCTTATTTTTACTATATGAAATCCTTGAAGAAGGAAATTAAATTGATTATAGAAGTTGGATTTTGTTTGAAAGTCTAAAACAATGATTTTTTTTTCAATGTTTTTTATACTTTAAAGAAAACAACTATAAAAGGATTCTCAAGCCTTTCGTATCAATCCCTTCGAGGGACAATGTAATGTTGCTAATGTATTAGACACAGACTCAATCCTAAGGCCAACTAAGGAGATAAAAACAACACATGCTAATTAATATAGGAGTCAAGCATGCAAAAAAACCTTCTCACAAAGAAGCGCTAGTTGGTGATGGAATCCAACATTGCAGGATCGATGCGCGAAGGGGTTGAGTTTTGGTGCATGGGAAAGTTACGTTGACAACCTTCTTAATGAACTAACGCCTTGGTGTAGGTTACCTCACCGAGCAATGGAAAACCCTCCAAGGAGTCTGAGTGAGTCTAGCCAACGTCGATCCTAGGTACAACACCACATTCTCTATGTTGTCACCTTGGGTAGGAAGTCTAAAATATTATGGCCTCTATAGTACCAGCTACTATGCCAAAGCAAAGGGGGGGAGTCGACAGTCGACACCAAGACCAACAAAGCAAGGTTGATTACTTTGTTGGCCCCAATGCGAACTCGTGCTTGAGCCTTGTGTTAGAAGGGCTTCCTAAAGTCAGTGGTATAGAAACTGGATTTCACTCCCTAACTCAAATCTTTATTTTTGTTTAGCAGCTTTGGAAAGTTATTCTCACAATCCTATTCCAAATATYTACACCTAATCTAAGATGGGTTTGAAGAGTCTTTTAAAATTTGCTAGATAAATTTTARTTAGTGCTTTATTTTAGGTTGTTGTTACTCAAAGGAGTGGTCGTGAAATTGATGGCATTTTGACTTGACTCTTTAAACCATGCAAGAGGAAAATGAAATGCAAGAATTTCAACTTCAATGAAAACTATATATGGGARTGAGAAAGAGGTTTCAAGAAAGGAAATAGTTTCTTGATAKATTACTATGTGTGCACTGCTAATGACAAAAAGTATGAGCTAATATTCCAGATAAATGGAAGCAAAATGACCCAAATTTTAAAAATACCATGCAAATTTCATAGTTCACTAGTACACCTATACAACATTGAATCAAATTTCATCATTTCTAACATAGTAAACTTTTATGGTTATAGATACCACCATACACATCTTAAATACGCATAAGGATCATGGGGGATTCACCTTGTGGATGACCAAGAATCGTTTAAAGGAAATGGGAAATGGGTACTCAAAGCAAGATACATAGGAACATATACCTCTAAGTGCATATCCTCAAAATAAATCATCATCCTTGTATCATATTTGAACAATTGAGTGGTGAAGGAAAAATGGATGTGGTGGCGTCAGCTAGCAACATGATCAACAATGGAAGTGATATCACTAGATTTCATAATAACAATGAATGTCATAGGATCATTTTAGGGGTCCTAAAGATGCATAGATGGAACTTGTGCATTCTTCAATTGTTTCCTGTATCAATAATAGTTGGTACAAGATTGGGGACCTATACATATTTGGTATATTGGTTTCAAATTAGTATAATCAAATCAAAGGGTGCAATTTTAGGGGCTCTCGGGATAACAAGATCCAAGTGTGGGTTTCCCCATCTATCTTTACCAATGAAATATGAAGTAATATTATGGTTCTAGCCATCATTAGTGGGCGGGAAAATAAGGTTTATTTCGGATATGCTCAAGTGAGGCTAAAAATTAGGTGGAAATGGAAATAGATTTGGTTGGGTATTTGGGTCACCCAAGTACAAATGGCCTATTTGGTATAATTTGGAAAATTAATCTAATTTTGCATTAAAATGAAAACAAAAAATTATTGTGGAACCTTCGATCAAACTTGGATGCGAGGAGCAACAACAAGCTAGGGTTTAGACAGTAGAGACCTCAGCAAATCACAANCCAGGGACAGGTCCAGAAAGGAACTAGGGTACAAAAGAGAGCATGGAAGAGGAAGCCAAGGAAACCTAGAGTGAAGTGCCAGACACATAAAAGACCAATCCGATGGAAGGGCGCAACCCATGCAAACCCAAAACAACAATGATACCAAAGGTGGTACTCGTAGATCCGCAGACACAACTTTACAGAGATCAGATGAAAACGCATGCACTAATCTGTAAGTTTATGGGCTTGTGGCCAATAGAGAGAATGCTACGCAAATGGATTAAATACCTCTGGAAGCCGAATGGGGAAGTGGAACTTCATCTGGGCTCGAAAGGTTTCTTCACAACCATTTTCATAAACATGGAGGATAGGGATAGAATCTTTCAAGGAGGGCCATACTTCGATGCATTAGTAGGACTATACATGCAACCTTGGAAGGAAAATTTCTCCCCCGAAAAAGAAACCTTCAAAAAGGTACTAGTCTGGCTGAGACTCTACTCCCTACCTTTAGACTACTAGTTACCCTCAACTTTCGAAGCTATAGGAAACACACTGGGGAAATACATAAAGACAACCAACACCACCCTGAGAGGAAGATATACATCTTACGCAAGAATATGTATAGATATGGATGTGTCAGGAGCACTTCCAGAAGCCATCAGCCTCAAATTCAGAGACAAGGAATGGATCCAAAACATCGATTACTAACAGATCCCTTTCATATGCTGAAGATGTCATGAACATCGTCACCTAATCAGGGAATTCCCTCTTAATAAAAATCAAGAAACGAAAAACCCCAAACAACAGCTGGATGAGGAAGGTTTTGTAAAACCAAACCTCAGGAGTAGAGAAAACAAGAAGCAGGGCAAATCCTCAACAGGGATCAATGTGGAGGCCCGAAACAAAACGAAAGGACAGGACGGATCTACCAAAGAAGCAAAGGTGATCAAGATAAGGAATTAGTTTAGGAATTCAGAGAACAAAAGGCAAACGATCCCAACGACCGACCAAGCACTCAAAAAGGATAAGGAAGTTGTGCAACCCCAACAGAGGGAGAAATTAGAGATGACAACACCCCCATGCAAGAAGTCGAGAGGGATGCGGAAATGACCCCAAGAGAAGTAGGCACAGAAGATACTGATCTCAGAGACCTTGTGAAAGGGGAAGGGATAGATCTTACAAATATACTGGAACAATGGAAAAACAGGGTGTAGAGAGTGTACCAACATAGCAACTAGACCGCATCCAGTACTTGTTCCTACAAAGGAAGGAAGCCAAATCTCGTGGCCAAAAGCGTACTTACGGGGAGACTGGACACCTAGGAGTTAAAGAAGGTGAGGGACAACCACAACTATCACCCAAGAAGACGCGGAGGAAAAAGGGCAGAAAATCAAATAGTGTAGCCCTACAAGAGCTCGAAGCATTGCTAATAAACTCGGGTAACATCAAGAAACTCTTCCCTAACTCCCTCATGCATGTTTAAAATGAAGGTCATAACCTAGAATACAAGAGGCCTAAACAACCCAAGAAAACAATGAATCCTTAGAAATAGACCAAGGCAGGAACAACTAGATCTTTGTTTTATTCAAGAAACAAAGTGTAATACAGATAGTATGGAAACCATCAGTCAACAACACTGGCACAAGTACAAAATGATGGCCACTGGAGGCCAACAAATGGCAGGGGGAATACTGATCCTGTGGAACCCTCAAGTACTCATCCTAATAGCACCTGAAGCAACCAGGCACACTCTTACGACATGCATGCAAATCATCATTAATGCAGAGGAGTTTATATTCACTAATGTGTATGGACCCCAAGTGGCAGAGGAAAGGAAAGGAATGATCAGAGACCTAGAATAGCTTAAAAACAGTTCAAACAACCTCCAATGGATCCTAGCAGGGGACTTCAACACCATCATGTCACTGGCGGAGAAAAAAGGAGGGATAAGACGACTGCATAGAGATGTGGAGGATTTCGCCAACTTCATCGACACAATGAAGATGGTAGATTTGAAAACTAATAGCGACCAATTCACCTAGAATAATAAACAGATGGATCAACATCAGGTAGTGACAAGACTTGACAGATTCCTGGTGTTATATTCAATCATAATGCAAGGGATGACCTTAGAATGCAATATCCTACCCTGGGGAGGATCAGATCACTGGCCGGTACAACTGGAAGCAGGATTCCAGACCACACCAAAAAACAGGCCCTTTAGATTTGAGAAATTCTGGCTGGAACACCCGACCTTCCAAGAAAGAATAAAACAATGGTGGAGGGAGGAGAAACCACAGTAAGGGACAAGGATGTTCAAACTATATAAAAAACTCAAACACATCAAACATAGGCTCAAGGAGTGGAACAAGGACACCTTCGGGTATATAAACCAAGAAAAGAACAATATCGAAGGAAAAATGAAAATACTCCAGGAAAATTGAATTTTGGAGGGCTACACGGAGGAACGAAAAAAGGAAGAACTCCAGCTGACTCAGGAGTGGGAGCAACGATGTCAGCAAGAAGAAACCCTCTGGCCACAAAAGTCCCAGATCAGATGGCTAAAGGAAGGGGAACGAAACACCAAATTTTTTCATAGAACAACGATGGCTAGAAGAGCCCACAACAAAATCCTAAAGATCAGGGATCAGGATGGAATAGAGAGAGAGTCACATAAATATATAGAAACAGCTCTGGTAAACCATTTCCAGGGGATAGCCCAAGAAACAAACTAAGACAGAATGATGGCCATACAAAGGATAACACATCATATCTCACGACTGGTCATTGAAGAACAAAATAACAATTTGAACAAACCCATAGCTGAGGAGGAAATCGACCAAGCACTCCAGGAAATGCCCAATGGGAAAGCTCCAGGCCCGGATGGATTCACGGTGGAGTTCTTCAGAGCCCGCTAGGAAGTTATCAAACATGAAGTGTATAGAGTAGTGGAAGACTCTAGAAGGATAGCCTCTATTCTGAAAGTGCTAAATGCCACAATGTTTACACTCATCCCAAAAGAAAATGAAGCCAAAACCCTGGACAGATACTGACTAATAACACTATGCAATGTGGTGTACAAGTTAATATCCAAAGTCATAGAAAATAGGCTGAAACCCCTCCTACCCACACTAGTTTCACAAGAACATGTCGATTTCGTGTAAGGAAGACAAATAATGGACAATATCATCCACGCCCACGAACTCATCCATACCCTGAAGCTTCAGAAACAAGGTGGAATGATAATACAACTGAACCTAGCTAAAGCTTATGATAAAATTAGCTGGCAGTATATGGTCAAGACCCTGGAAGCCTTCGGGTTCACCCAACACTGGATCAACTGGATAGTCAGCCTAGTTTCAACTACAAGCCACTCGGTCCCGGTCAATGGAGCCCATGCCAAATTGTTCTAGCCCACTAGAGGCATCAGACAAGGAGACCCACTGTCCCCCTTCCTTTTCATTCTAATGATGGAAGGTCTCATCTGAAGCATAAAGAGCGCAACCGCAACAAGAGAAATAACTGGGATCAAACCCTTTGTGACCTCTCCTACCTCCACACACTAACAATTTGTGGAAGACACCACACTGCATGGCATACCCACGGTCAAGGAAGCGAAAGCTTACAAACGAATCGTAGATGAGTTTGGGGAAGCTTTGGGAGCTGAGATAAACCAGTCAAAATCTATGATCTTTTTCTTTAATACCAACCCCACCATCCAGAGAAATATGGACAACATTCTGGGCTTTGAACGCAAAACACTTCCAACCAAGTACCTGGGGATCCCACTAACAGATAAAGCTTACAAAATTTCCACTTGGGAAGGAGAAATCAACAGGCTACAAGATCAGGCCAAAAACTATACATATAGATCCCTCAACCTAGTCGAAAGACTCATCTTAACCAAGTCAGTGCTGCAAGCTATTCCAACCTTTATGATGTCGGTATTCCCAACCTCCAAGGGGATACTACAAATAATAAGGACAATACAAAGAGATTTCCTCTGGCGAGGAGTGGACATAAAGAAAAAATGGGCACTGGTGGCTTGGGAGAAGATTTGTAAACCAAAACACAATGGAGGCCTGGGGCTACATGACCCGCAAGTGAACAAAGACGCTTATGGGGTGAAACTTTGGTGGTGATGGGTCAAAGAAACCACGACACCATGGGTAAACCTTTGGAAGGAAAAATGTGCCCCGAACATAAGCGATCAGGACAAAATCCGCTTCAGAGGCACCAAGGCAGGGTCTTCTATCTGGAACCTAGCATGGCGCAATAAGGCTTGGATTCAATCACACAACTTTTGGGAGGTCAGAAATGGCAGAAATACAAGATTCCGGGAGGATGCATGGCAACAAGAACCTAGATTGGAAAAACTCGGAAGGGAGGAAATCCAACAGGAGATGCTTATGCAAGGAAAAACCAGAGTCTTCCAATACTGGAAGCAAGAGACAGATTGCAACAAATGGAGAATCTGGAATACTCTCACCCCACAGAATAGAGACCAAACCACAACAACAATACAAGAAGTGGAGGAGGAACTGGGGAAACGAAAAATAGCAGTTGCGGAAGGAATGGACTAGCTGAGATGGGGGCACAAGGCTGGTGGGGAATTCAACCTCAAAGAAGTATGCCACTACATTATGAACCAGGACCAAGAAGACCTAGCGTAACAATGGGTTAAGCTCTGGAACAACCCACAGCGGCCAAAAATAAAAATCTTCCAGTGGCTAATACTCCACAATCGAATCTTAACTTGGGAAAACCTCAGGAAGCGCAGTTTCATAGGACCCTCCATATTTCTCCTATGTGAATATAAAGAGCAAACAACAAACCATATACTGGATGAATGTACCCTCACAACAGAAGATTGGGACTGGGCAACAAGCATCTTCCAACAATCTAACAGGATTAGATTGAATATATCTGCAAGCATCAATACTGGAAAGATAACTACAACGACAATGAAGAGGTGAATCTTAGTTGGATCCTCATTCCCGGAATGATCATTTGGGCAATCTAGAAAGAAAGAAACCGATGCATCTTCAAGAACCAAAAATGAACGGTAGAAAAGATCAAGGAAACCATCATCTCCATGACAAGAGAAATGGTACAGAGCCACAACTACCAACCGAGCAGTGCACAACTCACAACCCAGGACCTCAGAATTCTTGAGGCCTTTCTACTGAAGGAAAGACATAGCCCCTTTCAAGTGAGACGACCAGTGCAACTCCAAATAGGTGAGCGGATTTGGAAACCGCCACCAGAGGGTTCCCTCAAGATAAATTTTGACGGGGAATTGAAAGGTAACCCAGGATGGACAGGGTTGGGAGGAGTCATCAGGGACAGTCAAGGAAATATCATTCAGTTGTACACTGGGAGTTTGGGGAACTCAACTAACAATGCAACAGATTTTGGAGCCCTAGAGACCAGCCTTGAGATTCTACCCCGGGAAGCAATAACCAGTACTATAGTGGAAGGAGATTCCAAGCTAGTAATCAACATAGTTAGGAAGCTCCAAAACGGTACCAGAATGGGCAAAATCCATAAACACTAGCGCTTGGCGCAGTCCTTGCAAAGAATTCAGGAGCACATGCAGTTAGGGATCACAGTAGAGTTGCGTTGTGTACTAAGGTTAGCTAATGGTCTAGTGGACAAAATAGCTAACGAAGGTGTAGATGTAGTAGGACCAGAACTAAAAACAATATAGAGTATCATACCAAGTGGTCAATTCCGAATTGAATACACTCAAATAGTGGAAATGGACTACAGTGACAGCTGAAGGACGGATGACCATAGTGAGATTAGAGGCACATAAGTACTTGAAAGGCACGTAGGACCCTGCCAGTATCTGAAAGGCCAACATTCCAATGCGAATTCCAATACAGACCCAAGTCACACCACATGAGGAGATACTATATGGAAGCCCTATCACTAGAAAGGAGTATAGGGACTGCTTGTGGGAGCAAAAGAGGGATATCCAGCAGGAGGAAAAGTACAAAAAACAAAATGGTTGGCCATGGACAGAGCTGAGTATGCATCACCTTTACATTGGTACAGGGGGAGGAAATGATTGGCATACAATGTGCAAAACAGGGGAGAGGCTTAGGGATGGCGACAGGGTTCCTAAGAACACACGATCCAAATCAATGCGACAAAACCTGAAAGGGCACCTCTACAGGAGATCAATGATTCCCAAGGGAAGCCAACAGCCAGGGAAACCCAATAAAGGAAGCATCATCATAGGAAACCACAGATCGAAGAGAAGAAATTACAGAGGCTAGACTAAGCACCAAGAAGGAATGGAAAAAAGTGAAGGACAAACTCAAGATGAGTACCACCCCAAAACAAGCAGAGATGAAAATATGGAAGAAGACCCAGAGAAAGAGAGGCCCCCAGGTGGAGGCTCATCCAACAAGCACCCGGAAGATCACGAAGGTGGAACAGGCAGCCCAAGAGGCCAAGGAAACCTTCCTCAAGCAGGTCGAACCCAAGAGGAAAGCAGTCATCGAAAGATGGGAAAGAAAAGTTAACAACCAATGTTAGGGAAAGGAATGAGAGGAACTTATTCAAGAAGTCGATGGGATTAAGGACCCAAGGACCACTCAACCAAGAATGGCCCTCTACCAAAAAATGGTGGAAGAAGCCTGGCACACTGAACTACTGATATGAAAGCTGACAAGAAGGAGTCCAGGAAGGAAGCGATTAGGGGACATAAGAAGGAGCTCACTGAAATCATGAACTGACTCAGCAACTTGGAGACTCTTGCCAGAGGAATAGTGGAGGATCAGAGGAGTCAAAACGAAAAACTAGAGCAACTAGCGGGACAATTTCACATCTATCTTCGCTAC
>JASDQU010369348.1:9968-20382 GCA_032191745.1 Picea mariana
AGAGCTAGGCGTAGTGGATATCAACAAAAATATGGCTTGGGGATTTTTTGATGGTGCCTGTCAAGACCCGGGCAGATCCTGTGGTCTGGGATTGAAACTTCATCTTTCAAAAAACCATTGCTTTACAAAAAAAGAAAATCTAGGATCAAGAACAAACAATAAAGGTGAATTTAATGCTTTTTATTCACTTTTCAAGTGACTTGTGGAGAGGAATGTGTCTGAGCTCTAGGTTTCTTTTAAGACTCTAAATTGACTATTGATTAGATGAAGGAGTCAATTTAGCTTGATAATTTGGATCTTTGCTATTGTTCGTCAAATAAACATTAAGCATATTTTTAGACAACTTAACACCTCTGCTAACTCTTTATCCAAAGAAGCTTTAACTTTGACTGAAAATCAACTGGTCATGGAGGCACTCTATGATGCAAAGATGCTCTCCAAAAGGGATGGTGTATTTACTAAAATGCAATTTTCTCTGCTTTTATACATGTTTTGTTTAAATCACCTTTTATGTTGATGCTTAGGCTCAAAGCTCTAGATGGTAGTTGTGTTAAAGTTTGGTTCAAGCATGAGGTTTAATTTCATTTTAGAATTACTTGAACCATACACAATGAATGCAACAACAATACAAGCTACAACTGCAGTAAACCAAGATAACAAGAAGAATAACCATACACAAAAGACACAAGAAATATGTTGGGAAAACCCTTCTCAAACAAGGGAAAAACCCAACAATCCTTTTCTATACTTCCAAGAGAAGATCCACCATCCACCACCAAACCTAGCACACAAAAGGGTGCAACTATGACCGAGAAAAATAGCTCTTAGAAAAGTGTGAGCTGCAGTTCTCATAATTTCATACCTCAACTTCTGAAATCACGAGATAAAACAATGAGTGAGATCCACAATGGGGGTCCACCTTTATTCATACAATAAATGACATAAAAAAGGTGTGTCTATTGGCACAATAGGGTCAACCTGTACAACTTAATAATATAATAAATATAGTTAATAATTTCACAAAATTATCTTTACATGGTGGGGCCAACGTGTACCCTTCACAACACAATTAGGGTTACAAGTAAATCTTACACTTAGACAATATAGAAAGGGATCCACACGTCCACTAGTGCTCATCCACTAGGGACACATCCACTTGTGCTCAGCCACAGGGACGTCATACTCAACAGATCTCTATCTCAACTGAGTCCACGAGAGAATCATTTGGAGTACTACATCATCTCAACTCTCACGTAGAGGAGAATGATACACCCATCACATGGGCACACCTAACCACTGGGTGATGACTCAACTCTCACACAGAGGAGAATGATGCCCCAACCACTTGGGGACAACTCAACTCTCACACAGAGGAGAATGGTGCCCAAACCACTCGGGGATGACTCAACTCTCACACAGAGGAGAACAATGTCCCATCACACGGGTATGCCCAACACTGGGCTCTCTCACAAGTCGACTCAACTCAATCACAGAGGAGAACGTATCCTGGAGGATGTCTCACGATGCTGCAATCATCAACACTCCCTCTCAGCTAGGGAGGCATTCTCCACCAGGCCAAGTTTCTCATGGAAGTACTCGAACTTCGTCCTGGCAAGCGGTTTGGTGAAGATATCTGCAATCTGCTCATGTGTAGGAAGGTATTGCACGTGCATTTCTTTCCTCTGCACCATGTCTCTAATATAATAATATTTTATCTCAATGTGTTTCAATTTCTCGTGAAACAAAGGATTCTCAAAGAGCTTCACACAACTCTGGTTATCACAGTGAATAATGGTAGAATCCATCTCATGATCAAATAAGTCTGCAAGGATCTTGCGAAGCCACACTACTTTGCAGATTGCCACACTCAACGCTATATACTATGCTTTTGCGGTACTCAAAACCACAGAAATTTGTTTCCAACTGCACCAGGAAACCATGGCAAACCCCAATGTAAAAAAACAACCAGATGTGCTCTTCTGGTCCACTGCGCTCCCTGCCCAATCTACATCGGCATATCCATACAATCTCATGTCTACACTGGAGGCATATCTCGATCCATATCCAACTATGCCTCGTAGATATCTCAATACATGCTTCGTTGCTATCCAGTGAGTCTGTCTCAATCATGTATCATGAATCCATCTGGTTGCTCGATGTAAACTTCTTCCTCAATCTCACCATTGAGAAAGGTTGTCTTTACATCCATTTGATGCAGTTTCCAACCCATAGATGTAGCTAGTGCAATGATAGTATGGATGGAAGTGTATCAAAATCCCTCTACCTCGTAATCAATTCCCTCTACCTATCAAAATCCTCTGGCTACAAACCTCGCTTTGTACTTCTCGACACTTCCATCAATTTCATGCTCGATCTTATAGATCCACTTGGAAGTCACTATAGACTTCCCTTCTGGTCTCAGAACAATATCCCACACATCGTTCTTCATTATGGACTGATAATCTTCTGTCATGGCATCTTGCCATACCTATTGACCTGCTACTTCTCCATCACAAGAAGACTTAGTATCAATGATGTGGCTCATGGATGAAACATAGCTCGAAAATCTCTTTGGTTTCTTGCTCTCTCAGAATGTGCCTTGAGAAGTTGCATGTCCCTCTGCCTCCTGCAGATTTTGTTGATCCTGGGCAAGCCTTTTATGGACTACTGCAATGTCTCTAGGGACATCAATTGGATCAACTGGATCAATGGTTGTCTCCCTCTGAACTCCTGAAGGGGGAGAAGGTAATGTCTATTCCTTCTTCTTAAATAGTTTGACTCCCTCTGAATTTTGAAGGATAGACATCTTCTTTTTCCAGTCTTGTTAACCTCGAGACATCCCATTTCTTATTAGGTTCTCTACTGCTTCTACAGAACTTTGTTGGCCTCTCGTACTAGGATAATAATCAAGATGACCTCCCATAGGGATAACAATCAAAATGCCCCCCTACACTAGGATAATAACCAACCAAGAAAATTTGGACTCCCATACCAGGGATCATGGTCCTCCAATAATTAAATAAGAAAATCTGGCCTCCTATACTAGGATAATAACCAAGATGGCCTCCCATGGGGATAACAACCAAAATGGCCTCCTGTATCAGGATAATAGCTAAAAAATAAAATGGACTCCCGTACCAAGGATACTGGTCCTACATCAAAATCAAACCATACCTAGAAATCATTCAAGGGTTAGTATACTTTACCTTTCAAAGAAAGTGTTGTTTTTGACAATCATCATCAGTAAGTTCCCTTGACATATTCTATGGTGGATACTCATCGACATCGGTTGTTCCTCTTCTGATAACCCAAAAAAAAAAGCTACCAAGGCAAGGCTCTTTCTCTTCCTCAAACAATCCCTGACCAAAACAACTCCTAACAGAGATATGAAAACTGCTCTCAAAAGATCTCAAACAAGACCTGAATCTATGTGCCAAACACACCTGGAACTTGTATTGGATAGATGGCTTGGATATGCCTCAGACAATCCCTTCATAATAGCCTCAGGTCTACCAACAGGGTTGCTCTTAGATCCAAAGTTTTATTAGAAACTCAGCTTTGGTTCTACCTTAGTTTTGTCCACAAAGCAACCTCAAATTGGCCTTAATTTGTTGTCATTATGCATAAGAAACTTCGGCCATACTGTCTCAGGAACTTGGCCTAGGAACAAGCTCAAACTCAACCTTGAATGATCTTTACTTCATGCAATCCTCAGATTTCCACTCACAACTGTGATTACTGCCACTTGGTCTGCACTTGACTTGTCCTCTTCAACTTTGACTTGGCTCATCTTGCCATATGCCATGTTGAACATAGGTCTGCAACAGTCATTGTAATCCTTGTCTTGTCTCTATCACAAATTGGTCTCTACAATTTGGATTGCTGCTATTCACACAAGCTAGTTGTCAACCTTAACTGGAATACACCTGAAAATGATGCTAAGAACATACCAAAACAACCTCAAAAACTTGTTGGAACAGATTTAAATATGCCTCAAAACTTTACTGGAACATATGCCTTAAAAAAAAACTTCGCTAGAACAGATTTAGATATGCCTCAAAAAATTTGTTGGAACAGATTAAATATGCCTCAAAAACTTCTCTAGGACATAT
The DNA here is from genome assembly GCA_032191745.1 of Picea mariana. Classification (NCBI taxonomy): domain Eukaryota; kingdom Viridiplantae; phylum Streptophyta; class Pinopsida; order Pinales; family Pinaceae; genus Picea; species Picea mariana. Next base: position 14,081 of record JASDQU010369348.1, read on the forward strand.
TTAAATATGACTCAAAACTTCGTCGGAACAGATTTAAATATGCCTCAAAACTTCATTGGAACAAACCCCTAAACTTGGTCAAAACAATCCTCAATATAGGTCTCAAAATGGGCCTAAATTGCCTCAGAACAAGCCTCAGAACATGCCTAAATTCACTTCAGAATATGCCTCAAGCTCGGCCTTATTGCCTCAGATTCTCGCTGCCTCTAAACAACCTTAATGCTCTGAAAATTAGATTTGGACAGACCTCAGATCTCCCTCAGAACCAGACTGCAATTTTTTTTAGGTTTCAGTTGTTAGTTCTGTGGTAGGTCTGTTGTTATAGCTATGTAGTTTAGGGGTTCTTCTGGTTGCGACAACCTCAACCAGGTATGTGGTCATGGCTGGGCTTGCTCCCCAAGCCTGCGGGCACCCTATCTTTGGACAATCGGTTGTTAAGGTCTTATGTGGTTAGGCACTTAGGTCTGCGGTAGCCTTAGAGACCTGTGACCAACCTTCTATGCCCTCAATCAAGCATGTGGCCAGCTCTAACTTTTATTGCAGGGGTACGACCCCTTTCTTATACCAGCGGTAAGGGTTCTATCACCCTTTTAACTGTCCACCATTGCCTCCTTTGGTGTGCAATGATTTTCTTTAAGTCTGCCCTGATACCATGTTTATGTTTGGTTCAAGCATGAGGTTTGATTTCAGTTTAGCATTACTTGAACCATACACAATGACTGCAACAACAATACAAGCTACAACTACAATAAAACAAGGTCACAAAAAGAATAACCATGCACAAAAGACACAAGAAATATCCTGGGAAAACCCTTCTCAAACAAGGGAAAAACCCAACAATCCTTTGTTATACTGCCAAGAGAAGATCCACCATCCACCACCAAACTTAGCACACAAAAGGGTGCAGTTATGACTGAGAAAACTAGCTCTTAGAAAAGTGTGAACTACATTTCTCATCATTTTAGACCTCAACTTCTGAAATCATGAGATGAAACAATGAGTTAGTGAGATCCACAATGGGGATCCACCTTTATTTATACAATAACTGACACAACAAAAGGTGTGTCTATTGGCACAATAGGGCCGAAATGTACAACTTAATAATATAATAAATATAATTAATAATTTCACAATATTAATTATCTTTACATGGTGGGGTCGGCTTGTACCCTTCACAACACAATTAGGGTTACAAGTAAATCTTACACTTAAACAATATAGCAAGGGATCCACACGTGCACCTGTGCTTAGCCACAGGGACATCATACTCAACAAATCTCTATCTCAATTGAGTCCACAAGAGAATCATCTAGAGTACCACATCGTCTCAACTCTCACACAAAGGAGAACGATACATCCATCACATGGGCACACCCAACCATTGTGGGATGACTCAACTCTCACACAGAGGAGAACGATGCCCCAACCACTGGGGGACGACTCAACTCTCACATAGAGGAGAATGATGCCCCAACCATTGGGGGATGACTCAACTCTCACACAGAGGAGAACGATGCCCCATCACATGGGTATGCCCAACACTGGGCTCTCTCACAGGTCGACTCAACTCAGTGACAAAGGAGAACGTATCCTAGAGGATGTCTCACGACGCTGCAATCATCAACAAGTTCGTTACAAAGATTCTTGGTTATGTTATGTATGCAAAGAAGTCTAGTAACCTTTAGAGTTGCTTTGATGAGAACTTCATGAACAAGCATCATGATTTTTTTTTATATGCGCATTTGCACCTAAGGATTGTACCTTTTTTTCTCTAGAAATAGAGTTACGTTTTTCAGGGAAAAAAAAGGAAATGGTAAAAAAAAAAACCTTTAAATGTGTAATGAAAGAAAAAAAACAAAACAATATGAATAAATAAAGAAGTGATTTTATATTTATCAATAAAATAATAAGTGATGTTTTTTTAACTCAAATCTATTTTGGCAAAGAAGTTTGACTTCACACCATTTACTCACAATTCAAACTACTCATTAACTTAAAGGTGAAATAAATATATTTGGATTTGGAAATACGAGGAAATAAGAGAAGAAGAGCATTGTGAAATTGATCCTCACTCTCAATGACAAAAAAAAAGTTTTATTTTATCACCCATGTATTAATGAATACATTTCACTTCATATTGTTGGGAAGCATTCAAAGGAAAAACCAATTTGAAGTTAGGTTGGAAAGCTCATATTAGAAAGAGAATTAAAGTAGGAAAATCATCAACATCAAACATGAAGAACCCATTATTGTATTTTTAAGAAAATAAATTATCAATCGATTTGAAGATGCACTATAGCTCATGATATATTGTAACTATTTTTATTCTAATTATTTGTTCTACCACTTGCTTAGAGGAGAAGATTTAAATCGGTGGTATAAAAAATAATTCTTTATATTTACAATCAGTCTTGATCAAATCTATTTGGAGAAAGGGTCAAAAAAAGATTGAAAAACAAAGTAGTTGCAAAATCTTTTATTCAAATGATATGCCTCAACACAAATTGAAGAAGGAAGATCTTGTAAATGTTAATGAAGATCATGAATACAAAGTGCATATAATACAATGCAAAGTTGAAGATAAAATGCACAKGAAAATAAATTCAAAGAATAATTATAAGAATTTAAAAGAAARATGATTTAACTTGGAAGTTAAGGATTAAGTGTGAATTCAAAGGTATGTTGCAATCCAAACTGACTAAGAATTGCAGCAAGAGGATGAATGAAAACAAGTTCACAAGGAAAAATGGAAAGAAGTCGAATATCTTATAAAAAATGTGTTAAGTTTTGAGCTATTATTAGGTTTCTTTTCAATTTACTAGATAACCATAGCATAGATAGGATCACTAAGAGAAACAAAATCACAAGATACACAACATTTATCCCGGGAAACTCTCATGGGGAAGAAAACCCAACAAAACCTTCCTTAATATAGATAGCCAATACAATGCCAAGACAATAAACCAAACACTAGAAAATATCCTCTACTGAGCAATGTGCCTCTCTCTTCCTTCTTTCTGCAACTGGCAACTGCAGCTTCCTTCAAACTTACGCATTAGATGAGTGAGTTGAGTGAGTGAACAAATGAGGTGTTGGCTTCCTTTATTTATACAAACTGACAAGTGCTAAAAAGGTGTCTCTTCGSTAGGYAGGGCCAACTTGTCTTCTGAGTGGTTAAAACCACTTTAAATTGCCTGGGGGCCGACTTCTCAATTTGCATAATATGTTTAGGGTTTGACCAATCCGCAAAAGGGGATTTGGTCAATGACAATGCCCGACATGATCAACCACAAAAGGGGATTGATTTAATGAATAATAAATCAGTAATAAATAGAATACTATTTGCAGTTACAATATTTCAACACTCCCCCTTAATAAGAAGAGTATTCTACAATATCATCAGAAGAGAGAGAGAGAGAGGAAAACAACATCAACAACATCTGGAACACTGATTGACATATCTATAAAACATTAGAAGTTTTTATCATCATCAATATCATCATTCACATCAAGGAGTTGGAATGGCATCATCATCATCTGCATCAACAAGGATTAGTATAACATTAATACTTCATCATCAATAACATCACAAGGTTGATACAAGATCAACAACAACAATATCACATCACAAAGGCTAGAGGATCATCATCAACAACATCACAACACGAAGGCTGGAGAAACATCAACAACAGTATCACAACACGAAGGTTGGAGCATCATCAACATCAACACTAGATTGGAAATCCTCAACACAAAGCTGGCATCACAACAACATTAGCACGAGGCTGGAATCACAACAACATCAACATGAAGGTGGAAATCTTCAGCACTATGCTGACATCAACAACATCAGCACGAGGTTGGAAATCTTCAGCAGGAGGTTCGCATCAACAACATCAGCACGAAGCTGGAAATCTTCAGCACTAAGCTGGCATCATAATAACATCAGCACGAAGTTGGAAATATTCAGCACTAGGTTAGCATCAACAACATTTTTGTTGATATTATGGTAGCTGCGGGAGGTATTCACCTCCACATGTAAACCCGACGAGAATAAAATACTCTGGGAAGTAAGAAGAAACCCTAATGAGTTGGCTAATAACCCTAGAAGACATGTCGAATCAAGAAGATAACTTGTATTAGGTTATTAGCCTCCAAGGGAAGAAGTCGGCCAGAAGAAATAATATATACTGAACAAACAAATACCCAGAATGAGAAGTCGGCCCATGCAGTTAGCCAGAATTACTATAAATACAAGAGGCCAGTCTTCATTCTAGCAGGCAGTCTTAGAATTGCAGAGCAACACTTGTGCGCACTGTAGTGCCCAGTTTTGTGCGTAGGTTTGGAGGAGTGATGCCATTGCAACTGTTGCAGCTAGCAGATCACGTTTGGCTTGAACTATCTCTTGGTTAGGGTTTGGACTCTCTGATCAACTCTTGTTGGTGCGCTATCCTGGGGGAAAGGTGCGCTACCCTTTGTTTGGCTATCTAGCCTAGGGTTTGCTTCCGGAGTGATTCTCTGTCAATGTTAAGGTGCTCGGAGGGTGGCTTCGGCCTATGGTTGGGTGACAATAACAATATCGTCAATGGTAAAACGAGCACATCCATTCATATTCTAACAGGTTATGGGCCCATCACTCCTTCATTCAGTCTAATTGCTGGAAGGAAACATAGCCGTAAGGATATTAAGCTCGTTGAAGAACTGTCGCTAGGGTTTCTAACAATAGCAGTCACCATAGCACTACCATTAGGGTTACTAGCAGGTGCAGTTGCAAAAACCCTAATCCTCTCGTTGAGGCACCTTAAGTGAAGGGATTGACCTAATTTCCGAATAGATCAGTGCACCCTAGCCTAACACATCTCCTGATACTCTCAGCAAGCCAAGACGTCAAGTTTGAGTTTTTGGTTAGATCTAGGGTTGACCAAGTCAAAGCAGCCATGACTTACTCTATGAAGTCTAGAAAACAAGTTAGATGGAGATTCTAACTTCAGAGCGTGGAAGGCAAGGATTGACCTCATCCTTGCCAAGAATAGTGTTGGATATCGTGAATGGAAAGATCGAGGAACTAGAGTTTGAAGAAGGAAAAGATAAGGAACCACAGAACGTTGCAATTATGGAGAAGTTCAAAGATGGTGATATTAATGCCATGAGTATAATAGTGGACTCTATAAAAGACCACTTGATACCCTACATCTCCCATCTTGACTCATCGAAGAAGATGTACGATGCTCTAACAAACCTCTTCTCAATGAAAAACATTGGACAAATAATTAGTTTAAAGAATGAGCTCTGTGACATTAAGATGAACGATGATGATAGCATAACATCATACTTTGTGAAGATCTCCCAGTTAAGAGATCAACTACAAGCTATTGAAGAGATCATTTCAGAGAAGGAATTGGTAAACATAGTATTCAATGGTCTTCCCAAGACATGGGATGCATTTGCCGCAAGCATGAACAGAAGGAAGGAGTATCCTACATTTGAAGAACTTTGGACTTGTTGTGCTCAAGAAGAATCCAAGATCAGTGCAAAAGAGAAACCCCAAAAGAAGTACGATGATGAAGCCTTCACAACAAGATTCAAGAATTTCAAGAACTAAAGGAAGCTTGGTTCAAGGAGGAATCCAAATCAAGAGAAAGATATTTCAGAAATATAATGCTTCAATTGTCGAAAGTATGGTCATTACAAGAATCATTGTCCCGAGCTAAAGAAAAGGAAGGAGAAACACGAAGCATCAGTTGCCGAAGAAAAGGAATCTACAAAGAAGACTAAGCAAGATGAAAGAGACTTCTTCTTCTGAAGGTAACAATACTCTTCTTAGTTCTTCTACATATATTATTTGCATCGTCTCTGTACATATCTTGTATATCTATCTCTTGGAAGATAATGTGTTCCAAGAAGAACTATACCTATGGAAGAAGAACAAGGTAAGGATTGCTATCATTATACAAGTTAGATAATACACATGAAAGAATGAAATACATCAAACAAATCATGTGGAAGCTATTACAAGATAAACCGAAATCATAATCAATCATGAAGAGACTTAGAAGAAGCAAATGCAGAAAGAAGTCAGTGATCAAGAGGAAATTGGAGAAAGACTTATGACATTTTGTAGAAGACAATGAGACAAAAGCGTGGACTCTCCTAGATGGAGGGATCCAATTATATATTGCAAAAGACAATAAGGATGTAAATGGAAGCGTGGACTCTGTTACACGGAGAGAGACAATTATATGCACTCATACATGAAGCAAGGATTAGGAGGGAGATAATCCTATGATCCATTGAAGATGATG
>JASDQU010369352.1:0-10280 GCA_032191745.1 Picea mariana
ACAAGTTGTCTATGTACAAGGTGCGTACAGTACGCAGGTTGTCTGTGTATAGGGAGCGTACAGTGGATAAAATCATGGAGATTTGTGGTTGAGCTAATGACAAGTTGTTGAAGACTAAAGCAGGTTCTAGATCTGCATTCTATGGGCTCAGATCTATCACTGAGACACTTGTATGGTTACAATATTATCTTGATGGATAGTATATCTTGTTGTGTTGTGAATGCTTAGGGAATTCTTGGTATGGCTGTTGTGATGTGGTATATGTTGGTTGATGGAATGACCAGTACTCTTGTGATTTAGTGGTGACATGATTGCTATGGTATACTAGTTGTTTATACATGATTGAGATAGCATTCATATTGATTGGTTATGGAGCATGAGTATACTATTGGAGAGCTTGGATGTGTTGTGACTGGCTATGGGTTAGTTTTGACAGTGAGAAACAGAAGAAAATATGATTGCAAGTTGCAGGATCTGAGCATGTGATGAAAAGGATAAACCCTAATATCTCAAAAGGTATACGTAGTCTATAGTACTTTTTGGGTGCATATACATGTGGGATGTACTACTGGTAGGGTGTGTACATACGCATTCTGCACTACCAACAGGTCGCGTACCTGTTGCATATTGATATATGTTGAGGATTGTTGCCTCATCTCAGCTGGTGTTGAGGATGTAAGCTGAGTCTGGCATTATAGCGATGGTGCTCTTGTAGAGTTGTACTCTATTCAGTTGTTGCTGAAAAACCCCAAGGATTGTAATCCGTAATAAAAAGAAAATTGTACATACATCTTGTGTTCTTTGTGTTCCTTGTGGTGATGACTTTTTGATGATATATTGCTAATTTATGTTGCTGATATTTGATCACATCTAATTGGATAGAAATGATAGCAATGAGTAATGAGTAAATGTTGAATGATAGCTAATGAGTTTTGTGAAAGAGGGAATTTTTGGCAAAAAGATCCCCACACTCATTCACCCCCCCCTCTAAGTGTGGTAAGTGTGTCCAACAATACAATGTTGTATAGGACTTGAGTAAGATAAGGATAACTCTCCCTTTCACAGAAGTAGTAAAGTTCCCTCAACAAAGGGATAATATTTTGATATTGTTGGATGATCCATCTTGAAAAATGGAGGTTGTTGTTATAAGTCTGAAACAAGGCCAAAACACATCAATTGTCAGGTTGAGAGGTAAAATCCCACATTTTTATACTTCAATTAAAAATCATGATGTTTCCCTTCATAATTGCTTAGTTGATACTGGTGCGACCAATAATATTATGCCACTGGAGTTCATGGAGGAATTTGGCATGAAATGCACCAAATATTATGAGACTAGTGAAAGTATATATGCAATTGGTTCCAGAAAAGTGTCATCTTATGGAGAAAACAAATATTTTTATTCTTGTATCACAATGGCTCGCCATATTATTACAATTTTCAATATAATTGTAGTAGACCTTCCTCCTACATATGGCGTTTTTTTAGTAATATATTGGTCATCTATGATTAGAGGATACATAATGAACGATGCAAGCTACATCATGCTTCCAGATAAAGGAGAAGCGATGATTAAGGTCCCTTGTGAACCCAAGAGACCATTCTCTTTCAAAAAGAAGGATAATAAATTAATGGAAGATTATATAGACAAAAGGATCAAAAAGTATGCTATCCTAGACATGGAGGAGATTGAAGACCTAGAAAAAACCCAAGATATGAAGAATCAAGAGCATCAATTTGAAAGATATCGGAGGATGTCATTTGATCGATCTTTCTCAAGCTCTGGGAGTAGAGTTGGAATTGTCCTTGTTAATCCAAGAAAGATTGTGCACCCATATGCTATCATACTTGAATTTTCATGTAACAATAATCAAGCAGAATACGAATCTTTGATTCAAGGAATGATCCTTGCACAAGAAATGAAGATAAAACATCTAATTATGACTGGTGACTCCAATTTGGTGATAATTCAAGTTACCCAGAGGTATAAAATTAAAAGAGAATGACTCAAGTTATATTTCAAAAGAGTTAACAAAATGATGGAATCTTTCATCTCTTTCAACATTTCTTTTGTCCCAGGTTACAAGAATCAAAAGGTAGATTCATTAGATTTTGCGGCCTCATTGTCAAACCCAGATGATGTTTAAAAAAAAACACTTTTCAAGTAAAAAGCGTATTCCGACCTTCTGTACCTGATAACCAAGATATTTACAAGTATTTTAGAATGATGAAGAATTGGAAAAATGTTTGTTGAACGATGATGATGATGAATACAAACACATAATTTTTGTCCCAATGGATTGTATTCAATATGAGTCTCTTCTTACAAGAAACGATCATGCTAAAAATATCTTGGAAGAAATTTCGCTCCAAAAGGTCCAAGAAACAAGGAAAATTAATATTGGAACTAACAATTTCCCAAAATATGTCAACTTGGGAGTTGATTGCAAAATTGAATAAGTTGATCAATATTTTGCATTATTTAAAGAATATCTTGATGTGTTTGCATGGAGTTATGATGATTTCAAGGCTTATGATAAAACAATAGGGGCAAAGACGGTCAAGCAAAAGATAAGGATGATGAACCCCAAATTAAAACCACTAGTAAAAGTTGAATTGGAGAAATTAAATAAGGATGGAATAATATACCCCATTAGACATTCTGATTGGATTTCAAATCCTGTGATAGTAAAAAAAAAGACTGGGGAGATTTGAATCTGTGTAGATTTCAGGGATCTTAATAAAGAAAGTATAAAGGATAATTATCCTTTACCTAACATGGATTTTATTTTCCAGGAAGTCACATGATCAACCTGCATGCCCATGTTAGATGGATTTTCTGGGTATAATCAAGTCTTGGTTGTTGAAGAAGACAGAGAAAAGACAACATTCATAACACCTTGGGAGACATATGCATATGCTAGGATTCCCTTTGGTTTAGAGAATGAAGGAGATACATTTCATAGGGTTATGGATCATGCTTTTGAGGCGTTTATATGAAAATTCATGGTGGATTATCAATATGACTTAACAGTACATTCAAAAATAAGGAGTGATCACATTCATCACTTGAGGAAAGTTTTTGACAGGTGTAGATTATATGGTGTTTTCTTAAATCCAAAGAAATGTTTATTTGGTGTAAGTCAAGGAAAATTGTTGAGTCATATTGTGTGAAAGGAAGGAATCTATATAGATCTTGAAAGGGTTAAATATATAAATGAACTTAAACTTCCATGATCTAAGAAAGGAGTTCAATCATTTTTTTGCAAGATCAACTTTGTACGAATATTTGTCCCTAACTATGAAAGTATTGTGAAGCTGGTCAATTTATTGTTGAAAAGGGACCAAAGGTTTGAATGGACAATGGATACACAAGAAGATTTTAATAATATAAAAAGGGAAATCACTACAACTCCAGTCCTTATTAGCCCATATTTTCAAGGAGACTTCATCATTTATTGATTCTCTATAGAAATGGTGGTTGCATCTATTCTTACTCAGAGTAATACCAAGGGTAAATAATTGACGATTAGCTTCATGAGAAAGACCCTTCATGATTATGAATTGAGATATTAAAAATTGGAGAAACAAGCCTTATATATTGTGAAGGTCGTGGCACACTTTCAAACTTACATATTAAATTCTCATGGCATTTGTTATGTTCCATCCTCTCCTGTGAAGATTCTTTTAAATCAACAATTGAGAGTAGGAAAATGGGCAAATTGGTCGGACAAAATTCAAGAATATGACATTGAAATTAAACCTTTAAACGAAGTCAAAGGAAAATATTTATGCAAACTCATTGCAAATAGTGATTCTTTGGATGGAATGATTTCAATTTCAATAGAAGAACCCATGGAAGATTTAGAATGGTATAGAGATATTATATTTTATTTGAGGTCTGGACAATTTCCAATCACCTTGAAACCTAAAGAGCGAAGAACATTGAATATTAATTCGAGTCAATATGTCATGTTTGTTGACATATTGTTTAGGAGGAACTATGATGGTATAGTGACGAGATGTGTTGATGAAAGGAAATCTCAAGAATTGATGAAATAATTCCATGAAGGAATATGTGGTGGATATTTTGCGCCTACCGCCACTGTGCATGATATAATAAGAGTTGGGTATTATTGGCCATAAAATTTTAAATACTCATATGCTACAATAAGGAAGTGCGTATCTTGTCAAAAATTTTCATGGAAAATGAAAAAATATGCAATGTCATTACAACCTATATATGTAGAACAACCATTTTCCCAATAGGGACTTGATGTCATTGGACCAATAAACTCAAAATCAATCAAGGTACATATATATATTCTCACCGCTACAGATTATTTTACAAAGTAGACAGAAGCAGTGGCATTAAAAAAGGTTGTTTCTGAAGAGTTGATGAATTTTCTCAAAGATAATATATCAAGATTCAGTGTCCCGGAAAAATTCATCACTGATAATGGGTCGATTTTCATTGGCTCAAAATTTACATAATTTTGTGGAGAATATGGAATTGTTATGGGTAAATCATCAAACTATTATCCACAAGGGAATGGTTTTGCAGAATCTACCAATAAGATGCTAATTCAGATATTGAAGAAAATTGTTGAAAATAACCAAAGGAATTGGCATTTAAAGTTGAATAATGCATTGTGGGCGAGAAGAATGACTCCAAAAGACGGCACTGAGATGTCTCTGTATACATTGGTTTATGGGAAATAAGAAAAGATGTCAATCATCCTTGAGCTGAATGCCTTGAATTTTGTAGTCAATACGGAGGATGCATAATATTTTTCACCTATGCAAAATAGGTTCAATAAGTTATTGAAATTAGAGGAAGAATGAAGTAAATCCATGAACAAAACTTCAGAGAGACAAAAAAGTATCAAAAAATATTTTGACCAGAACACAACCATAAAAAATTTTTAAGAAGGGAGAACTAGTGTTACTCTGGAATAAAGATAAGGAGAAACCATCAATGCATACAAATTTCGAAGAAATTTGGATCAGACCATACATCATTGAAAAAATCATGGGATTTAATTCTTATATGCTCAAATATGTGAAGGGTAAAATGTTAATGTTTCATGTTAATGGGAAACATTTGAAAGGTTTCTTCACCTAAAAATTTTTCATTTCCTTGTACATAATTTTCTTTTATTTAGTTTGTATATTCTTACCATTGACTCCATATCCCAATGGATTGAAGCACCTATCATGAATATTTTGTATTCTTGACAACCCACAGGGGGTTATCATCCCACAGTTGGAGCCACTTGTTGAGACCAATTCCTGCTTCTGGAATTTCCTTCCCCTTTCAATTTCCCAACTTAGTTTTTCTATTTATTTTCCCTCTTTTATACCTACCCTTGTTTCCCTCTTTACTTTTCCCCTTATTTTATCCCTTTCTAGTTACCATACTTAGCCATATTTCAAAAAAAGTGGTGGGTTCGTGAGTTGGTGGGCCTTCATCACCATCTAATTTACCATGTCATAAGTCCGACCAACCGCCTTGCTACATTATACTTAGCATTTTTTCCAAATTCTCTCTTTTGTGGGTTTGAGTCGTCATTCTCCAAGTTATGCAATCTCCACTTTGCACCCAAAATTCTATGATCCTCATTACAACCATCATATTTTTCACAGGTCACGTGCCCCTAAAGTATTTTATATCTCCTACATGCAAGTCCGACTGACTTCATTTCTACACTTAACGTTTTTTTATCATCAATAACCGTGGGTTCCTGGGTTGGTGGGTTCATGAAAAGATTCATATTCAAATTTTCTCTCGTCTGTCTCCACCATTCTCGTGATTTTTCCAATATGCATTAAATATTGTTTAATTATAACAATTGATTATGCAAGATACAAAAGGATTTTCATTAATGGAGAAAAAATCAAGGATATTACTCATTAATTGCTTGAATTCTCCATTTTCCAAAGGATTATATTATTGTCATCGCTTCAAAAATATTTATTTCAAGTTATTATTCAATTGAAAAAATACTCTTGTCAACCTAATGGAAGCATGAACTAGACAAAAATTTTGTGGGGATACTTTAAATATATTTGGTCATGAAGACTACAAAATTCAGAGGTCCAAAGAATATTCATATTAGTCCTCTCCTCCTACACAGAAAGATGTAAGCTGGGCATATATAATTGCTCGTGTAGGGTGTCTTCTTGAGGTATTTGACTGTAAATAAATTGTTGCATGACACATAGAGAAGTACGCGTCAAGAGAGAGAATTATACAAATCCAATATCGTTCCCCGATTTCCCTTTCACCACAAGGTTTTCGCAAGATGTTGAACCTCCCAGAGCCAACACTTACCTTCAAAGGAGAATATTGCAAATATTTTCTGGAGAAACATAAAAATGGCCTTTACCTCCTGCCTGAATATTTGGAGAATCCTATAGCTATTCCAGAAGACATAACTAGGATCCAGGTCGACCATTTTAAAAACCCCTTTCGAGAAATTGCATGTTTGTTCACCAGGTTGACATGTCAAAAAAGCATTGTTACCATCTCTCGCATGATTTTATATATTTGTATTTTACAGTGAAAGAGAAGTCCATCTTTGACTGGGGAAAATTGATTTCTATCGAAATATCATCCCAGTTATCAAACTATAAAAGGGACAAAAAATTATTTATGGCTTCCTATTTGGTATTTTCTATAGTGTATTTTTGTCAATTTCCAAACTTGACTATAAGAGGGTCAACTATGAAATAGATCCAGTTACCTTATGGTATCACGAATTGTGGAGACATAAGACATCTCCCTATTTTTATGAAGTTTACAATTATTTTGTCTCATCCTTTAAAGGGTTGTTGTTTGGTGAAAATACTCCAAGGATATCTAACCAGGATAAAAAATTCTTAGAGAAAAAGGGAACAATAGAAAAAATGGAAAATCACAGTGTCATAACGATATTATGTTTCAGAGAAAATTCCTCTTTTCTTCCATATCATGTATCTGAAAAATTATTTATTATAGAGGTGGCAAGGAAATACAACTTTTGGCTACATGTTTTCCATGAAAAAAGGAAAAAAACAATTTATCCCCTTGCCATGGAAGATTAGCAATTTAATTTTTAGAAACATAAATAAAATTGACGAGTTTTCAAGGCATTTCAACAATGTGAACTTAAAGTATGTTGAAAATATAAAGGGATTTGATCCTAAAAAAATATTTGTAGAACACATGCCTTCGGTGGGATTCGGTAACATGTTCATCCAGACTACCTTGAATGAAGAAGAAGAAGGTTACAAGAAAATTACTCTTGTACACAAAGCTGGTGACCTAGAAAGAATACTCAGTACTAATGAGTTTTATAAAAGAAAAAAGGAAAAGGTCTTAGTGAAAGGAGCGTCCAATCTCCAGTTGTTACTCCAAAAACTACCACATCTCGCAAGAATGTTCCAATGGCTCACCCAGTTAGAAATATTTCCAACAGTAGTTCAAGCAAGGAGGAGAGAAGAATCCTCCCCCAGTAAAATCGAGAATTCACATAAGTTAATTGTGAGAAATAAAAGGAATAATTTAATACAAGAGGAAGATGACAACCTTATAGAAAATGACATCCAAATATTTTCTCTGGATGGCATGGAGCTAGAGGTGGATATTGAGAAAATATTTACCATGATGGAACAACTACAAAATATAATTCAACAAAATTCTTTATTGGAAGTTGTTGCAAATGAGACTTTTAGTGAAGAGGAATCCTTCACTTTTCAAAGTGATATTTTTTATGAGTCTAAAAAATTGATTGTAGAAAGAGATGATCAGAAAAATAAAAAGGGAAAATGTCTCTCAGAGGTTGACATGAAAGACATGCAACTGTCCCAAATATATAAAATTCAAAGGGAAACCGAGGATGCTCTGAACGATTCTATTGATGGATTAGAAGTTGAAAATGCTAAGTTGGAAAATTTCTTAAGTGTTCTTCCAATCCTAGAAAGTCCTTTGTCAATGGTCAAACCAACCACACCTGCCATTAAGTTGAAAGGATATTCAAGTCTACTCACAACGATCCAAACTTATGTAGAAGAAAATATCAAGAAGAGAATCTCACTAATAACAGAAGCATGGGAGGTATCAAAAAATATTGTTTATTTTGGTTCAAGGTAACATGCCTTTCATGAGTATTCGCAAGCTGATTTAAAGAACAAAGAAGGTCTCTACACTGATTTTTTCTTACCATTTGGAATTAATGTCTCAAAGATGACAAAATTGAGAAGAAGAGAAGAGGATATTCCTTCTCCAAGTTGAATAAAAAAGATAAATGCTTGCTGGAAGCAAAAGATTAACAATTTGAGCAACATTGTTCAAGCATGCAGTGAAGCCATACTAAAAAGAGAAGATTTTTTCAGAATACTGACGAAGATAGATATAGCAGGAGGCACTAATGAGGTACAAAGCCCTAAATTAATTATCAATTCAATGTTTCTAACAAAGAAACAATTTGACGAACAAGTTGAGATATTTAAGGGGTTATCACTGAAAACGTTTATGTCATACTTGAATATAATCAAGAATAAATAGACAATTGGCTAGTTGATTATTCCATGAAATATCAAGATATTGGCAAAGTAGTACATGGCATTTTTCTTGACTTAATAGACTTGGACAGTGAATTATTCAACATTAAAATTAGGCATGAATTAAATGTAGCAACAATGAAAAACTACATTGAAGATTGGTTCAAAAAGGCAATTGACAAATTAACCAAATCAGAGAAAGAAGAAGATGAGATGGTTCCTATAACTGTCAATGAAGACAATAAAAGGACAACAACAAACAAGTGAAAAGATAGAGAGACCATCATAGTCTTACTACTATGTCATCACCCACCATCTTATTTCTCAATCTTACTTCTTGTTTATATTTGAATTATGGTCCGTGAGAGCCCCAATCCCAGTCCTAAGGACAAACACATTTAAATTTCAAGGATTTGAAATAGACTCTATATTTTTCAGAAATCCCAAGAGAACTATTTCTGGATCATTTTTTTATTGTATTTTATAACTCTAAGTTTTGAGTATAAAATATTTGAGATTGATAGATATCATTATCTTTATTTGAGCCCCCCATGTGTTCACTCTATTAAAGTTATCTTATGCATGCATACCATTTTATTTTATCTTATGTGATTAGAAATATTTAGTTTAACTATGATGGATGTGAGGAAAATTTTTCTCTCTTTTTCAAGTATATGAAGTATGAGGTTCCTGGTCACCTCTCAGGAACTCTCTTTAAAAAAAAAAAAACTTTGTCTTCCTTTTTATTTTCCTGCAATCTTTATATTTCTTTGAATATCATGACGGACTTCCTCAAGGTCCTGTATCGTTTTAAAAATCTAGGATTCCAATAAAATACTGAAGTAAGGAGGAGCACCACCTCTATAAAAACGCAGGGGGATTTGTATTCCCATTAGGTTTCTATTTTGATACTGACAGATTCAAGCGTCAACAAGCCTCCAAGCCATTTTAGCATCAAGAAGTAAAAAAAAAACCCTAGAAATCCAAAAAAATTAACCCTAAGAGATGAAGCACCAAAATTTATGTGGGCCTTGATAGGGTAGGTTGGTACATCAACTTCTTGGGGTTGTAAATTTTGCATACGATCTTAGTTTTAGGTGCATGATAGCCTGTTGGAACGATAAATCAAAGGAATATGTGTTATGATGTCACACTTTGGCTAAATTATATATTGTGACTGTGGCATGCCCAAAAAGCGTTATTTAGGGACTCAAAACGACCCCAAAAGTTTAGGAGCCGAAACGCTAGAAAAAAACTTCCAAGATAAAAATTGTAACTACCAAGATGAAAATTGTATGTGAGCCAAATGGAAGAGTTGGGTGGCCACTGATATACACCTGGATCAATCCTCCCTCCTTAGGAAGCAATGTTCTCCATAGTGTTGAGTTCCCCCATCAGATGAGGAAACTTATGTTGAATTTGGCCTTGGGTGAGGTACTTTACTTGGTGCAGGAGTTTCCCCACTTTGACAACCCAATAAAGATGAAACTTTTGTTAGCAAGTTCCCTTGACCTATGTGTCCACGATATAATTAGTGGATTTTTGTTCCATGCATTCAGGGTTGAGCTTTGTCAGTGTCAATTATTCTACTATATCTTAGTTGTCCAATAAGGGTAGAAAGTATGGTCATAGGAGGTCCACATTAAACACTCAGTGCAAGCCAAGGAAGGGGGGAATGTTGAGCTCAAGATAATTATCACCCACATCCTTGGTGATGGTGGAAGGTCCATATCAGA
>JASDQU010369355.1:0-11444 GCA_032191745.1 Picea mariana
TCAAATAGACAGTGACACAATCATTTCATGAGGAAACCTATAAAGGGAAAAAACTCTTCTTCTTTTAAATGTAAGGTAAGCACCAACTTCTCTTTACAGTATATTTTATCTGAGCAACTACTCAGATGAGGCTGCAACCTCCATTTGTTCAGGATCAAATGAAAGACAACTCCTACTACCTAAATGCAAGCTTCAACTTGTGACGAGACTCAGTCTCTCTAGCTCCTCCCTTCCTCCCTGGTTCTCTAGCTACAACTAGAAGGAAGCCACAACTTCATGTGTTCAAGCACCAACTTGAATCATAAGGACTGAAGTCCTTCCTTGCACCTCCCTACCACCCTTGAAATTTAGGACACCAACCTCTGTACTTTAATCAATCACAATCTCAATCAAAGTAATCATAAGAACTAGTCACTGTCATAATACATTTAATACAATCTTTGTTTATCCTATGAATAATTTAAGTCTGCAACTCAATCTATGAAAAATTATCTCTGTCAAAATCTAGTTTGTAATTCAATTCTACTTTTGTAGACTCTGTCATAGATTTTGTAACTCAATCTATGAATTTCATTGACATATTTGTATGTAATGAACTCTGCAATTTTAGAGACAAAACCTTTGACACTTTTCTAATCATTACATACCTCTGAACTTCCTTTGTGTTTGATTTGCCTTCAATTTCATAATCGACTCTACACAAATGTCATCTTTGCATCTCTACCTCAATCTTCTTAGCTTTCATCGCAACTATGTATCTTTTGTTCTATTCATTTTCAATCATAGAGATACCATACATTTCCTCCTTACTATTTGAGAGTTACAACTCATGCTCCAATGTCTCTCCTCTCTCACATAATCTTCATAGCAAGAGTGCTATATAATAAAAAACAGTTTGAATCCCCTTCAGGAATTAGTTTCAACCTCTGTAACTGACTGTAACTGATAAATTACTTCATGTTCGATCATGATAGGTCAAGAGCAAAGAATTCACAACTTCCCTTCGATTAGATTTCTTGAATAATCCACGCTGTTGATTTCTTTTCTTTCATTAACACTAGTATATCCAAATATTCAACACATATGTATGCGCCATTTGTGGTGATAACTAAGATAGTTTGGCTCGCTGTTTAGTTATAGTTTTTCTTAGTTTTCCATCAATGAAAACTACACCTTCCATAAATAACAATGCTGAAAAACTCCACATTGCTAACAAATGCTTTGTTTATACACTTGTATGCTACCATAAAACAATGAACAGTAATGACAACACTTTGATATTTCTGGAACACTAGTTTTCTCTGAAGGCTTCATATAACTCTGATCATTACAGTATATCATATTTGAATTCAGCTCTTTTGTTTCCTTCTATCTCATAACATCGTGGTAAGGCTCAGAATATAACATATCCATGTGGCACTTCTTCTGTCATCGTGAGAGTTTTTCATGGATTTTCAATCCATCATCCTGGACTTCTGACTAACCATTCTGATTTTTATCACAGAAGGTTTTCACCATGCTTTTGTTGTGCATGAAATGCTTTGCACCAAGTTATTTGAATCCATACAAAATCTTCTTCCATATGCATACAAGGGTTTCTTTCTGGTATACCTCAAAGCCTTGAGGTTGCTCGACATACACTCTTTGTTCAATTATTTTGGAGAACAATATTTGCATTCATCTAATGTAAACTCCAACCCATGGATATTGTGGATGATATAATGGCTCATGTAGAGGTATGTCTAGTTTACTGGAACAAACAATCATCATAGTCTTCTCCCTCCATCTGGGAGAAACTCTAGTTCTGGATCTCGCAATACTTATATTCATAAGTCTTCCATACACTGTTATTCATTAGTTCCTCTGCCTGATTTCTTTTAGTGAGTTTAGATCAGGATGGTAGTCATGTGATTCTCGATACAATCACTGGTTGTTATGTCTTTTCCTTCTCTCTTGGAATCTTCATGTTCTTCCTCATGTTTCTCTTTAGATCTTGAGTTCATGGAGTTTTTTTATAGATTCCATGCCCTAAAGATTCTGCCTTCTTCCTTTGATCATAGGATCATGGATATGGATGGACAACCAGGGATACTTTGAGGCTTCTTTTCGGAGAAGACTTCTTCTAAAATCAAACTGAACATGTGTTGCTTTTCATGGTTACTACCATGGATAGATACTTCCTCATCTTCAATGGATAATATAATTTAGGATTATCTCCCTCCTAATCCTTGCTTCATGCATGAATGCATGCTCTTATTTTGTAAATATGTAATTGGCTCCCTCCATCTAGGAGATTCCACTCTTTTTTCTGCATCCTTATTGCTTTCTGCAAAGTGTCACAAATATTTTTCCAATTTCCTCTTGATTGCTGACTTCTTTTTGTCTTTAATTCTTCTAGGTTTCTTCAAGATTGATTCTAATTTCGTCTTATCTAGCAGTTGTTACTTATGTAATAGATTCCACATGAATTGTTACCTGGGGTTGTTGATGTACTTCATCCTTTCATGTGTATTGCCTAACTTGTAGTCATTGTGATAGCAATCTTTATCTTGTTGTTATTACATAGGTATAGTTTCTCTTTGAACATATTATCTTCTAAGAAATAGATATGCAAGATATGTACAAAAAACATGGTATGTACAATAACTATGAAGAGTATTGTTACCTTGTCTTAGAAGAAGAAGTATGTTTTATTCTGCTTGGTCTTCCTTGAGGGTTTCCTTTCTTCAAAAACTGATGCTTGGTGTGTCTCCTTCCTTTTATTTATCTCGAGACAATGATTCTTGTAGTGACCATACTTTTGACAGTTGAAGCATTTATTTCTGACATATCTTTTTTTTGATTTGGCTTCTTTCTTGAGCCAAACTTCCTTTTGTTCCTGAAATTCTTGAATCTTGCTGTGAAGGCTTGATCATCGTATTTCTTTTGAGGTTTCTCTTTTGCACTAATCCTTGATTCTTCTTGTGCACAACAAGTCCAAAGTTCTTCAAATGTAGGATACTCCTTCGTTGTGCTCATGCTTGCGGCAAATGCATCCCATGTCTTGGGAAGACCGTTGAGTACTATATTTACTAGTTCCTTCTCTGAAATGATCTCTTCAATGACTTGTAGTTGAGTTCTCAACTGAGATATTCCCACAAAGTATCATGTTATGTTGTCATCATCAATCATTTTCATGCCACAACGCTCATTCTTTAGACTCATTACCTATCCAATGTTTCTGACTGAGAAGAGGTTTATTAGGGCATTGTACATATTCTCAGATGAATCAATATGGGATATGTAGGGTATCAAGTGGTATTTTATATAATCCACTATGATACTCATGGAATTGATTTCATTGTCTTTGAACTTCTCCATAACTGTAATGTTTTGCATTTCCTTCTCTTTTCCTTCTTCAAACTCTGGTTCCACAATTTTTACTTTCAAGATATCCAACACTTTATTCTTGGAAAGGATGAGATCAAACCTTGTCTTCCATGCTCTAAAGTTAGAAGCCCCTTCTAACTTGTTTTCTGACTTCATAGAGTAATTCATGGCTTCTTTGACTTGGTCAACCCTAGATTTGACCCAAAAATCAAACTTGACGTCTTAGCTTGCTGAGAGTACTAGGAGATGCGCTAGGCTAGGGTGCACTATTCTATCTAGAAATTAGGTCAATCCCTTCACTTAAGGTTCCTCAACGAGAGAGTTAGGGTTTCGTTGCTGCAACAAAAATTGGTTGCAACTAAGCAAATCCTCCCAATCTATCTTCCAGCAGTTAGATTGTCTGAAGATAGTGTGGGCTCATAACCTATTAGAATATAATGGATGTACTCATTTAACCATATAAAATATAGCAATATTGTCACCCAACCATAGGTCAAAGCCACCCCCAAGCACCTTAACCTTGACAGAGAATCATTCTGGAAGAAAACCCTAGACTGGATAGCCAAACAAAGATGGCACACCTTTCTCAAAGGATAGTGCACCAAGCAAGAGTAACAAGAGTTGATCAGAGAGTCCAAACCATAACCAAGAGAGAGTCCAAGCCAAAACCGAAATCAACTAGCTGAAGCAGCTGCAACAACAACTCTCATCCAAACTTGCACACAAACTGGCCAACTACAGTGTGCACAAGTGATGCTTCTACAATTCTGAGAATACTGGCCAGAATGAAGACTAGCCTCCTGCATTTATACTATTTCTGGCAGACTACCTCGACCGAATTCTCATTCTGGATACTAATTCTCTAGTATTTAACATTTCCTTTAGCTGAATTCTTCTCTTGGAGGATAATAACCTAATACAATTCATTCTCTTGAGTCGACTTGTCTTCTAGGGTTATTAACCAATTAATTAGGGTTTCTTCTTGCTTCCAAAAATATTCTATTCTCGTCAGGTTTACACCTGGAGGTAAATACCTCCCACATCTACCATAATATCAACACTCTAGATGTGTCCTTCACAGAGGAATGTCTTGTTATCTTCATTAGGATCTCTAGACCGGTGTGGCACGAAGGTATCAATTTTGATGTCACATATTTTAGGCATCGCTTACCTTACCATGTGGCCTTTCAAATCCATATGGAGTACACGAAAATTACCATCAAAATCATTGTAAGTGATGAAGGTGCTATGACATGCGTGATTTTCCTAACCTTTTGGAAATCCATTGGGTCTCTGAATCTATCCCAATCTATGACTATGTTGACAACATTTGATGGGCATTCATTTCGACCCCATGGAATTCTTCCCATTTTTCCGGTCCTGTTAGGTGGGAAGACAATGGAGGTTGATGTTGAGGTGGTTGATGTGCCCCTTGACTATAATTTACTACTAGGGAATAATTTGACTTATTCCATGACATCCATCGTGTCATTTTCTTTCCGCACATTATGTTTTCCTCACAAAGGGAAAATAGTGATGATTGATCAATTGTCCTTTATGCACGCTAGTCCTAATTCATTGGTTGGAACTTAGGTCCATGTGATCAACAATTCTCAACATGAAATTGAGGATGTTGGTGTCATAATGTATTCCTCTCTAATCGGTAGCTTTGATTTCATGGAACCAATTCACCACATTCAAGCCATTTCCAGTGAGTCTTCATCGTCGATGAGGTTCATTCCTTTCCGTACTTCGTATTTCAATGATCCTTGGACCCTACCTTCCCCAACTATGTCATACAAAGGTCAGTCACACATTGGAATGGAAATTCCACTGTCAACGACATAAGTTGCGTATCAGTCTATTCTTGATGCTACTGCTAACCCAGATCCTTCCTCCTTGTGGATGAATGAGGTGGATCATATTCCAAAGCCTGTATGGGTCATTCAATCATCTTGTTCGCATGATTTCCTCCATGATACTTTACCTTCATATGAATCCAGCTTAGAGGCCATGTATGGTCCTAATAGGCCTTAGGATGATATGGATCATCGCTCTTATTTCCTTCCAGAGCTTGTTAAGATCGAACATGATCACTTTATAGATACATTGAGTGAGATGGTCGGTCACGTTGTGGTTCCATTATATACGCATGGTATTTATGCCAAAGGAAACATAGTGAATATTTCTCCTATAGTGACAATCAAAATCTCTCGTATTCCTGGAAAAATTGAGAACGCATATATCGATGCATATATTGTTTTACTGAAGAAATTCATATCTACATCGATCTCTTCAAAGAGTTTTGTGATGTATTCTCTTGGTCATATGAAGAGATGCTAGGGATCAACCCCAACATTGTCGAACATGATATTAAAACCTATCTGGATGCTAAACATGTTCGAAAACGTCTTATAGTTGTTAATCCTAGGAAGGCCCCTGCTATTAAGGCAGAGGTAGAGAAGCTATTTAATGTTGGTTTCATCTATCTGGTTCCCTTGACTAAATGGATGTCCAACCCCATTTCTGTAAATAAAAAGCAAGGAACCATTTGTGTATGTATGGATTTTTGAGACCTAAAAAAGGCTTGTCCTAAAGATAACTTCTCGACTCCTTTCATTGACCATATTCTTGACAAGTGTGTGGGAAGTGAAGTATTTTCTTTTATGGACGTATTTTAAGGGTATAATCAAATTCAAATCAAACCTGAGGATCAACATAAGATGATGTTTATATGTCCTTGGGGTACTTTTTCATACAAGAAAATTCCTTTCGACCTTAAAAATGTCAGAGCAACTTTCCAACATGCCATGACCTTTTCTTTTCACGATCTCAAGCATATTGTCGAAGCTTACATAAATTATATTTCTTCTCACTCTTTCAAGAGAGTTTATCACTCCACTCACCTTTGATTAGTATTTGAGAGATGTCATTACTATCGCATTTAGTTGAACCCTCACAACTGCATATTTTGCATTAGGTATGGTTGTCTTTTAGGATTTTTAGTGTCTAAGCATGAGATCATGGTAGATCATATGAAGGTTGAGGCAATAATTCGATTGCCTCCCCTGTGCAACATTAGACAACTTCAAGGTTTACAGGGAAGGCTAATTTTCTGCGTCGATTCATAGTGAACTATTCCAATTTAACTAAGGGTTTCATTCATATTTTGAAGAAGGATACTTCGTTTATATGGGATGAGTGAGCCCATGAATTGTTCGATGCTCTTAAGAAATCTTTGGTGTCGAAACCTCTATAGAAGCCTCTAAACTACAGTAGAGACTATTTTATTTATATCGTTGTGCCTGAAGGGATGGTTGTTATGGTTCTATTTCAGGAGGATGATGAGCTCCATGATCACATTGTCTACTATCTCAGTCGAAACCTAGTCAATCATGAACTTAAATACTCTCATGTAGAGAAACTAGCCTTGGCCACTGTACATGTGGTTCAAAGATTACAACATTATATATTACTTTGAAAAACCACCGTATTTGCGAATATCAATCCATTTCAATACGTCCTCACCAAGTGTATCATAGGGAGGAAATACAATAAGTGTATTGTTATTTTGCAAGAATTTGATCTCGATTTTGCTTCGGTGAAGTCTAATAAATCTCTAGTTTTTGCCGAGTTGATATTGGACTTCCCTCCACTAGATGAGGACATTTTTCATGAATATTCATTCATGGATGAACATATCTTCCTTATCTTGTCTTCAGACCCCTGCATGGAGACATTCTAATTTATCTTCAAACCTTGAAGCTACCCCAACATCTTTCGAGAGATGATCGACGACGTATATGTCATTAGGCTAAAAACTAACTTATCATTAACGACACTTTGTATCATCGAGGAGTAGATGATATTTTACATTGTTTATTGACTCATGAGGAAGTTGAGTCTATTCTCAATGACTGTCATAGTGGGGCACTGTGGTGGTAATTTATTTGGGCTTGTGACAACCCAAAAAATATTGCGAGTCGGTTATTTTTGGCCATCAATTTTTAAAGATTGTGTTGAAGCGGTCAAGAAGTGTCACACTTTCCAGGTGTTCGCTTGGAAAATGCACTCACACCTAGCCCCTATTCACCCATTCATCACCATCAGTCCATTCATCAAGTGGGGGGTATATTTTATGGACTATAACCCAACTTTGGCTAGGGGGAACCAACAT
This sequence comes from Picea mariana, assembly GCA_032191745.1. Classification (NCBI taxonomy): domain Eukaryota; kingdom Viridiplantae; phylum Streptophyta; class Pinopsida; order Pinales; family Pinaceae; genus Picea; species Picea mariana. The sequence continues at coordinate 7,547 of JASDQU010369355.1, forward strand.
ATTATTAAATCCGTGGATTACTTTACTAAATGGGTAGAAGCCATGCTTATTGCTAAATCTGATGGCAAGACTACAACTTTCTTTGTATTCAACCAAATTATAGCTTGGTTTGAAATCTGAAGAGATATTGTCACTGATCATGGTAATCTTTTTCAAAATGAAATGATGAAAGAGTTAGCATCAAAACTGGGGTTTAAGCATGGTCATCTTTCCCCTTATTATCCCTAGGAAAATGGACAAGTAGAGGCGGTGAATAAATCTCTCAATACCATCTTGCAAAAAATTGTCAGCCAGAGTAAATATGACTGGAATTTGATGCTTTACCCTACACTTTGGGCATACCGAACCTCGGTAAATACTTCCACCAATTTCTCTCCTTTTCAGTTAGTACATGGTGTGGAGTCAATTCTTCTGATTGAATGTGAAATCCCTTATCTTAAGTTGGAAATTGAGCTCCTATCTAACACATCTGATTTTGAAGAATGTCTCATACACCTGGAGTGTCTCGATGAGCATCGTTAAGATGCCTCTATGACTATCGAAGTGAATAAATGATGTGTTAAGGTTCAATATGATAAGTTTTTCTATCCTCGACAGTACCCTTAGGGTGACTTGGTTCTCCTTTATGACCAAGCCAAAGAACCACTAGGGGAAGGAAAGTTCAACCCCATGTGGCATGGTTCTTATATCGTGTGACATATCTTAGAGAAAAGAGCCTATGAATTAGAAGATTATGAAGGAAATATGTTGGATGAGCCCAGAAATGGGCTCTACCTTAAAAGGTATTATGCTTGAGCCCTCAAGCTTGGGCGTGACCTTTTATATACTTGTGTATCTTAGTGAATATACATATTTTCCTTTGTGTCATCAGCTTTCTTATCAAGTTTTCCCTTGGTTGGAAGATGTCAACAAAATCTTCAGTTTACTTAGGATTCATGGATGGTGCCATTCATCACACGCAGAACATGGCTTTCTTTGCTTGGGTCATTTACTCACCCAAGGGCCAACTGGTTTCTTCAGGTGGCGTTTGTCTGGAGCCATCAACGAATAATGTGGCTGAGTATAGCACCATTATAGATCTATTACGCAATGTCATTTCACATGGTGTTTTGTCTTTAGAGGTTCTCCTAGACTCCCATTTATTCGTATGTCACTTGAACGATAGTTACCGTGTGTGAGATCCTACTCTACTCTAACGATTCCTATGGGTACAAATTTTGGAACGATACTTTGATTTTCTTACTTATAATCACATATCTAGAAGTTCTAATCATGTATCTAATGCATATTCTAATTATATTTTATATTGGAATTTTTCACACAACTAAGTAAAGAAAAAACTTTCCTGCATGTACACATTGTAACATATATAAGTAAATCTGAAGACCAAATTTGGTTTTTTATATTTCATCCTTTCAAATTCAAAAAAAATGGTGTCATAGTAAAAAATAGGTCTCACACCCTCAAAATACATATATGGTCGGTATATAATATGACCATGGAATTTACGCCTGTGGCACCAGATGCGTATCATGATAGCACACTACAAATTTTGCGAGATGTCGGACGAGGCATACCCATGCACGGGGTACACCCACCACCTGCCACGGCATCACCTCTGGAGGATCCTCCACTTGAACCATAGGAATCATGTGTGTCAATTGAGATAGGTTCCCCTGCACATTCTGCAACACTCTCTCCACATATTCGCCTGCTTTCTCATCTCCTCGGACCCTCCGCCGATGTCATGGGAATCCCTCTGGCTGTCACGGACTTCATCTGCGTCACCATAGAAAAAATAATTAATTTAAGAACACCAGAGAATTTCCAATATACCAAATGTCCATTGTGCGATGCAAAAACAAATTGCAAAAAGAACCAAAGTCATAGCTATGCAATGTGCACAATCAAGGATGCATAACTATTATAAATAACAACTCCAAAAGTGTCACCATGTGAGACACTGACCTGTATTGGTTCCTCGCAGAAGGATAAAAAACATAGCATCTTAGCTACACTAAGTATAATTGTGAAGGATGCACAAGGATTCAAATTAGTCTAACTGAATGCTTTCTCTACTATCAATCCTTATGACGGTCCTTCGTAGCTATGCAGTCTAGATAACTATACTTGGTCTACTTAGCACTATGTATCTATAATCCCTGTGAATATTCAAAATAGACTGACATAATGCCTTCTCTTTCCTTCTAAATAATAGAAAATGAATTTACTATAAATCAATGATCTATTTTGCAAATTACTTTTCTCATCACAATTAGTGATGCAAAACCATTTTAAATGCAGAATTAGGAAAGTACAACATTGTGTGAGGACAACATGTGCTAGTTATCCACACAAACCCTAAGAATAGACAACCCCACGTGGACCGAGAATAGATACACGACAACGCAAAAAACACAAGCAATATGAAACATCCGTACAAGCATTGGAACAATGGATTGCTTGCACGAGGATATAAAATAGTATGTGTGATTGCTTTGTAAAAAAAATAATAATAGCTTCATATTATCCTCACAGGAATTGAAAATATGTCGAATGTCCACTGTCCTAGGAAATAATCTTGTACAAACAAAAGAAAATACAACCATGCCATATGCCATAAAATTTTCAAAGCAAACCTTAACCCACTTAAATTGCATCCGATAAAAAAAAACATTTTGACCAACAACACAACAGAGATAATTGCACTACGTCCAAAGGTCTTTCCTTGTACACCTTTCATTGTTTTCCATTCACATAGTTACTGTAGGCAAATGAACATGATCTAGTAAAACACTAGAACAAAATCTAACAAAACACAACACTTGCATTATGCATCAAGCATATACTATCAAACAACAAGCACACAACCTGATTTCATATGGATAACAAACATAACTGAATATTCATATTTGCAAATGCAAAATAAGAACTAGTTTCTACTATTCCTTTCCATATATAGCATCCAATGCACAATATTTCTTACCCTCTGACATAGATTTGCATAGGCCCAACACCACAACTCATGCAACTCCCAACACACAACACTTGAACATTGCCAACACCTTCATTTTTTTGAACACATTTCTTTCTTGTTAGTCTTTAATTTTCTCTCGCCCTCACACTTTTTATGCAAGAAACCCTGGCCTGCTTAAATCACCTCTGAAAAGAAAATAAAACAACAATCAACCATTTCAACCAATGATATAGCATAACTAATTGCACCATGCAAAATAAGAATCAGTTTCTAATCTTCCTATCAATATAGAACGTAGTACACATGATTTCTTACAGTCTGACATAGATTTGCACAAGTATAACACCACAACTTCTGCAACTCACAACACACAACATGTATTTTTCACATGTAAACCTTTAATTGTCTTCAACCTGCACTCTTTCTGTAACAAACCCTGGCCTGCTTAAATCCCCCCTGCAAAAAAACAAAAAAACAACTAGCCATTTCAACCAACACAACAACACAACTAATTACACTACGCATTAGACAACAAACACACAACCTAATTGCATATGCATACCAAACATAACTAAATATTCATATATGCAAGTGCAAAATAAGAACCAGTTTCTAATCTTCCTTGCCATATACTATCCAATGCATAATATTTCTTACCCTCTAACATTGATTTGCAGAATCCCAACACCACAACTCATGCAACTCCCAACACACAACACTTGAACATTGTCAACACCTTCATTTTTTTGAATCCCTTTCTTTCATGCCAATCTTTATGTTAAGAACCAAATATCAATATAGCATAGAAAAACCTCAGAAAAAGTACTCAACGCCTTGAAAAAGAGATAATTTCATATAATAAGCCTCTTCAAGGGGGCAACCTCCTTTTACCCCACTTAAATGTTCAAGTACAAGATGATT
>JASDQU010369356.1:0-11444 GCA_032191745.1 Picea mariana
CATGTTCCACTTAGACCTAGGTTTAATTTCACTAGGTTGGGGACATTTTCATTAGGGAAAAATTGTTTTTAAATCTTACTTATCACATAGTTCATTTTAAGGTCGTCTAGGTTTATTCACTTAACAGTTAAAATAGTGGCGTTCCCTTTAGGATGATCTACGTGCTCCAAGGGTGCCACCCGCCTCCTTTTGTTTTCCTTGTGTGACATGCCCTTCAGGAATAAATATGTGCTCCAAGGGTTCCACTCACCTCCTTTCATTTTCCTTGCACGATATGCCTTTCAAGACGCACTATGTGTTCCAAGGGTGCCACTCGCCTCTTCACTAACTTTCGTAGACGTTAAAAACCCTTGGAGTCTATAGTGCTCCAAGAGATATTGTGGGAGACCAAGGACCTCTAAGGAATAAGGCTCTTGCCTTATTGCCTGCCCCTTAGAATCATCATGAGCGACTGTCGTAGTCTTCCTTCACGGCATCATGGGACTTCTCGAACTAGGTAATTGTTAATCTACATTTTGAGCCATGACGAGAGTGCTAGTAGGTTGTGACAGGGATATTGTCCACACCTCTCCATCAAGTCTCTGGATGCCTACATGATCCCTCTACTCCGATTGTGAGTATGTTTGGAAAGCTATCGTCAACCTGCATCCATCAACGAATCATGTCAACAACAATAATCAATCATCATAACATCTAGTCATATGTACATGTGTCACATCGATAACATTCAAACCTAACAGTCCTTTCCATGAATCGATCTAGAATCCAAGGGGTTTCATCGATGCCTCTGCATCCTCAATGTCCAAAGTCCTACACACTGAGGAGAACCAAGTCAATAGCACCTATCTATGTGAATATAATAAAATAACATATCATCAATCCATAATGTCTCATAATCATAATCGAATGACAAATAGTATAATAATCTAGATCACTTGCCAGCAAGTTTCCTCAAAGAATAAGTTCGCTCAGTGCGTGAAAGAGCAAAATGTTTCATACACCTCCTCTTGTTTTAAACTTTGTCACAAAGTTTCATAGTATATAAGTGCCCAAATAAGGTGTATCATAGTATCATAAGTCTATATATCAGAAAAAATGGAAATTGTTGATGCATATCATATGTGTCCTCCCAGGTCGTCGAGTGCATACTAGTTGTCCCACTGAACCTTGACCTGATCTATTGTTCAATGTTGTAGCTACCGAATGTGATGGTCTAGGATGTGGATTTGTTCAGTTGGATCGCACTCTCATTCGATACCTGCAAGGTAATCAAGTCAACAACATGAGTAGGATCATTAACATAATGTCTCAAAACAGAGATGTGAAAGACATCATTTGTATGCCTGAAATAATCGGGCAAGGCTATTCAAATGGGTCACGACCGTCTCCTTTACACAGTCTCTCAGGATCCCCCAAACCTAGGAGATATTTTATCACTTCTCCAAACTTGATCGAACTCTTATGCAGTTTCACCCGCAAGAAGACTTGATCGCCAATCTTCATAACTACGATCGACATGATGCACATCGACATAACTTTACTATCGATCCTATGCTCCCTTGATCTTTTGTCTTATAGTTTGCATTGATATTCCATTTCTTTTATTGCTTCTAGTCCCATGAGGACCCTATCCTCAAGCTGATCCCAACTCAAAGGAATCCAACATGGTCTCCCGTAAAGAAACTCAAAAGGTTCCATCTTAATGGTTCTTCGATAACTGTTGATATATGTGAATTATACCAGTGGAAACAATTCTTCCCAATGCTTCTATTGGTCCATCATGTACATGCGCAACATGTCCTCCAAGATTTGGTTTTTTATTCAGTCTTCTCATCTATCTCCAAGTGATATACAGAACTAAGGTTAAGTTGGGTTCTCAAGGCCTCTTGGAAACTAGTGAAAAATCATCCTGTAAACATCGATCCTCGATCGGATATAATCCTATTAGGCATGCCATGATGCCTCATGATATCACTGATGAAATTGCTAGCTAAGTCAGGTGCCTGATACGTCATATGCATAGGAATAAAATGAGCACTCTTCGTCAGAGTATCGACTACCACAAAAATGGAGTCATGTCTCCTTGTCATCAGTGGCAATCCAACAATGAAATACATCGAAATGACCTCCCATTTTGATTCTGGAATAGCATGTGGCCATAGTAATCCCGTCGGATTTCTATGTTCAACCTTCACCTGCTGACATTCTAGACATATTTCCAAGTAATTAACTATGTATGCCTTCATTCATTTCCATAAGAATAATTGTTTAAGGTTTTCCCTCATCTTTGTAATTCTAGGATGATCCATGTACACTTCTCTCTAAGCCTTGTCTGGGATCACACTCCTCAAATCATCATTGGGAAATACATTAATTTGACCTTTAAAACTCGATAATCCATCATTTTCCATAGCAAATCCTTCAAATTTTGGTACCATCATTGTGTTTGGCCTGATAAAATCCTTGACCTCTTTGTACCAGTCATCGTCATGCTGTAAAGAGAGAATATTTTCATGTAGATTTTTCTGAAGAGAATTCACTGAAAAATATGTTTGGTCTCTACTCAACGCATCTGCTACTTTGTTAATTATTCCTTTTATGTAAGTAATCTCGAAATAATACTCACTACGAAATTTCGACCAACCTCGTTGTCATGCATTCAATTCAATTTGCGTAAAGATTTGCTGTAGACCACAGTGGCCCATTTCTACTTTGAATTCTCATCCAATAAGGTAGTGTCTCCAAATTCTCAAGGTCTAAACAATGGCTAACAAAATCCAAATATTGCATTGCATAGTTGTCCTCATGCCTTCTCAAATTTCTCAAGATGTAAGCGATTACTCGACTATCTTGCATCAATACTCTGCCTAATCCTTCCTTGGATGCATCAGTCCATACCAAGAATTATGCGTCCACGTAAGGGACCTTCAGTTTCGGTGTCATTTTCAATATCTCCTTGAGCCTTCAAAATGCCTCTATGCATTTCTTGGTCCAAACAAACTTCTTTTTATTCTTCCACAAATCTTTAATTGGATTTTCTATCTTCAAAAACCCCTCAACGAACCTTCGATAGTATCATGCTAAACCTATGAAGCCATGCACTTTCGGGACATTCGTCAGTGCAAGACATTTTGTAATGGCCTTGAACTTTGTTGGATACACATCGATACCTTCACCGAAGATGACATGCCCTAGGTAGTGAATCTTTGATTGATAAAATGATTATTTAGACAATTTCCCATACAATTTGTTCTCTCGCAAACACTGTACTATCAAGTGTAAGAGATATTCATGCTCCCCCATCATCCGAGAGTAAATCAAAATATCGTCAATGAATACTTGGACGAGCTTGTCCAAGTACTTGTGGAACACCTCGTTTATTAAACTCATAAATACCCCAGGGGCATTAATCAGTCCAAAAGGAAAAATAATAAACTCGTAATGTCCAAACCTCATCTTAAAGGAAGTCTTAGGAACGTCATCATCCTTGATCTATAGCTGGTGATACCCTGATCTCAATTCAATCTTTGAAAACACCATCGCACCTGTCATATGATCGAATAGATCATCAATCCTTCGCAACGGATACAGATTCTTGATCATTTCCTTGTTCAATTGACGATAGTCAATGTAGAGTATCCATGACCCATCCTTCTTCTATATGAATATAACCAACGCACTCCACAGTGACATACTTGGAAATATAAGTCCCAGGTCTAGTAACTCCTTTAGTTGCATTCTCAACTCCTATAACTCCGGGGTCAACATCTGATAAGGTGTTCTTTTTATTGGCTTAGTCCCCAATTTTAGGTCTATGGTAAATTCCAATTCCCTCTACGGTGAAATCCCAGGTAACTCCTCAGGGAAGATGTCCGTAAAATCTCTCACCACTGGAAGGTGTTCTAGACCTTTCGTTACTCAGTTCTTGTTTAACGCAAGGACCGCACAATGATTACATCCCTTCTATATGCTCTTCCATAGCTCAAAGGAAGAGATGAACCATAGGGAAACTCCCTGGTTCTGACCTACAATCATGCGTCTTTTTCCCTCATCATCGATCAAGAATAATTGTTTTACCTTAGATTTGAGTATTGCCTCAAGTGATTCCAACCAGTCCATAATGATCACGACGTCATAAGATCCTAATATCATGATGTACAGGTTCGACCTGGTGACAACTCTCCCAAGTTAAGGCTAGAACCCGTAAGCTTCCCTCCAACATTTTGTTTGGCTCCAGAAGCCATTTCCACAAGGATTAAATCATCCTGAATGAATTCCTTTACCTTAATTCTATATAGTGCTTCCATAGAAATGAAACTTTGTTTAGCACCTGGATCTATCAAATACTAAGGGTTTGATCAGTGACGATACATGACATCTCGAGCACAGTCGACTGGTGTTCTACCTAGAAGTTATTTACTTATGCATGAATCCGACGGGACTTGCCCAAATATTCCATGGTAGTGGGTCCAGCTGATCCATATTCTCTATTCCTCTCCCAGAACTGTTCCCATGACACGTCTTTGACTTCTATGTTCAACTATGATAGGAGCATATTCCACCATAGAAGAGTTCTCCTCTTCAGTTGAAAGACCACCATGTAGACCTTCATGTTGGAGGTATACTCATGAAGTAAAATAACCTCACCATATTCTCCAACCATGCCTCAGTAGTTGCATCGTCCGGGGCACCGAAGAACTCAGGAAAATTTGACCTTCTTGAGTTCACGGTGAATACTAACTGTACTGGCTAGGCACATTGTGGACCCTCAAGGGTATAGGGGACCTGGACTCATATCATTACAGATGGTCAATCAAGGCCTCTGAGAATCTCTGGAAGCACATTGTCATACCATCATCATCCCTTACAACAATTGAATCTAGCCCAAGGGTTTGTTCTCCCCCCATGGGGGTTAAACTCTGAGGGCACGGGCACTTCTGGAGGTGTCACACCTCCTTCCATGGTAGCACGCTAAAAACCTCTGTGGCATCCTCTAATCAATATCACTGCATGGACACGTTAAATTTTTTATTAGCACTAGGTTATTACTCAAGGGTTTAATGCAGTTGAAATCATGGAGATCCATAGTCACAGGGTTGAACCCACTCTGATACCATATCTAATGAACTTAATCATTATGACTACATGCGACGCAATGCAAAAGAAATTTTATTTATTTTTTAATTTGAAAGGAAACAACGACAAATGTTAAACAATGCAACTTGACGACGAACATGACGCATACAGATCAGAGGTTGGGGTCACCATGGGAAATAAATTCAGAATACAATGATCAAGGGGATTACAAATACCGTAGGAAAGCAGGTGTAAGAAAGAACATAGAAATGAAATCTTCAGCCTAGCACAAAAAAATAACATGTGCAACTTAACTTTCATTGCAAGTAACAACTTTAACAATGTATGTTAGCCAAACATGAATGATATAAAGTTAATGTACTACACACGCTTCATCCATATCCCGCTTGAAAACCGATTTGACTTCACCGGTACCTCCTAGCCAATGCTAGGGGTAATATTCTTCCCCATGAGCCCGTTGAGATGCAAAGGGGCCATGCACACAATACCATAGAACTACTAGCACCTAGCTTGCCTCGGAAGGTCAAGGTAACAGTTGTTACCCGAGTTGGGTATGCCAACTTCCACAAGAGAAAGCTCAGTCAAGATAAAAATTCAGTAGCGTAACGTTACGCAAAAAGATCATACCCATACTCCTCCTCCTCCATCCTTTTAATAGAGTTTTTAAGTAATTATTTTCCCAAATTCCCAATAAATTCCCTTTTCATTAATTTAATTTGGAATAACCTCCCCTATACACATGTCACCCATCCCCTAGTTGCACTAGAAAATTAATTTTATTAATTATTTAATTATTCCTATTTCCCTCACCCACCTAAAATCATTCCTAAAAATGCTTCGTGGTGTCTCAATATTCCCTTACAAATCTTAAATGATTTACACCTTACTTAATTCTTAGTTGAGTTCATAAATAGCAAGTTCCCAAGGCAAGATTCCTTACTAAGTTAGACATTCATCTTTTTCTTTATGTTTCCCCTTTTCTTTAAGTTTCCCCTTTTTCCTTAAATTTCCTGTTTCTTTTAAGTTTCCTTCTTTTTCCTTTTTAACTAAAAATCAATTTAGCAAGTGTAGATAAAACAACAATTTACCCTTTTTCTTTTTTAATTAAAAATTAATTTAGCAAGTGTAGATGAAACAACCATTCAAATTGACTTTAATAAATAATTTGAATTTCTTACCCCCCTTCTTGTTACATGTTTATTTATTATTATTATTATTCCTTTTTACCACATGTTCTACTTAGACCTAGGTTTAATTTCACTAGGATGGGTAATATTTTTGTTAGAGAATTTTTTTTTTTAAATCTTACTTATCACATCATTCATTTTAAGGCCGACTAGGTTTATTCGCCTAATAGTTCAAGTCATGATGTGTCCTTCAAGATGCACTACATTCTCTAAGGGTTCCATGATTTCCCTTTTGATGTGCTCCAAAAATTTGGTTTGAATAAATCCTTTATCTCTTGGATCAGGACCTACATTTCATCCCCTTCGATAGTGCCCCTAATAAATGGGTGCCCAACTTCATTCTTCCAAGACACAAGTGGAATTTGACAAGGATTCCCACACTCTCCAATGTTGCATATAATCATGGGAGAAACTATGAATAAAAGATTGGAACATGAAAGAGTCACCAGAAATATGTTAGGGTTGAAAATAGCTAGGGGTGTTAAAAGGATAAATAAATCGCAGTTTGCCGACGACACTCTTATTCTTGGAGGAGCCTCACAAACTATGGCCAGAATATTCAAGCTATTTCTGGACCAATATGAAATAGCCTCTGGGTGTCTTATCAATAAGCACAAAAAACAAATTTATTCTTGGCACATAAAACCTTTTACAATGGCCAGAATTGCCAACATCCTACAATTCTCCTTCTCAATAGACTAGAAATATTTCAAGTGTCTTGGCACCCCCATCAGTATCAAATACCTCCCCGGAGAGGCATGGCATGCGGTGCTCCAAACAATCAAGGACCAATTAGAAATTTGGGGAGTAATTTGGTTGAAACCAGCTGGAAGGGTAGTATTAATAAAGTCAGTCCTATCCTCCTTTCTAATCTTCCAGTTTTCTGTCCTCTATGCCTTGGTGGGAATAAAAAAATAAATGGCAAAAATTATCAAGAAATTTCTTTGGCAAGGGCTAAAGGCAACAGTAAAAAATTCCACATGGTAAATGGCACAAACTCGCTTCCCTCCAAAGGGTCATTTTACCTCCTGGTATTGGATCATTCACAACACTGAGTCAAAGTGACTCCTTGGGTCCCTGCAGCACTCGAATCAACTATACCCACACACATAGGTCTCTTCCTCGAGTGACCATAGCTATGACCGTGATTCTATATCCTCACAAATCAAACTTCAGGGATATCCTGAATTCTCCCTTCTCTTCTTCCTGAAATGTGTTATTTTGAACCTCCGAACTCCCACCACATGTCTCTTTAGATTCACAATCCCCACAAGGGTTCAGGTTTTGTGACTTCATGAATCTCCAAGTCTCTCGCTATGAACGTTCAAGTTTCTGATTCCCAAACTCCTTAATCCAATACAACGTATTCGTCCCACGGTCAACGGCTGGGATTTAGATCATGACTTCAGAATTCACGAGTTCGCTTCATCAAGTGTTCCAACTTATTGAAATCTGAAGTACCAAAACACTCCATGACTATCCAACTTGTAGCTTTACCAAATCTGATGGTATGGAATCATTTGACTCCCTCTCAGAACAAATAGCATTCACTGAATTTCAGTGAATACTTCAGCAACTTCTCTCCTTGGATATTTCTGCCACTCTCCCTCCTGAACTTAACTTACTTGACTTCATGTGGACACTTCCTTCAACACTTAGTCAAATTTTGATCTGTGCACACCTTGCAAAAGATTATCCTCCACGCTCAACTTCTCCTTGTGTATGGATTCACACTCCTTGTGACTGTCATCCAACCACTTTTGTCTCTTGTGACAGGAATCATGCTACTTCTCGTAAGATTTCAAGTCTAAAAACTCTATCACACACTCCTTACATACACTATGTACACCTTGCACTTTCTCAATCAAGAGAAACAATTGAGGCCTATCTACTCCTCACAGTGACTCATACATTCAACAAAGCAAATGCAGTCATGGATTCAAGAACAAGAAATAATAGAGAATTGAAAAACAATAGAAGGCCTACCATTTACTCATTCAGATAGACACGTAACAACACACATTTGAGATAATATATTTCTTTGTTGTATTCATCCAATTGGAACTTACATACATTTACAGAATATTTCTCTGTGTCTCCCAAGTCCTAGATTACAATGGAAATATACACACTAGATTCAACAGCCTCTCCTTGGAAACAATACAAAGTTTTATACAAAGAGGTGCTCTTAGAGCCTTCCCTCCAACTACTCTACACTTTTTTAATGGAATTGAATGCTATCAACTACTAAACACTTATTACAATAAATATCGAGTTAGACATATAAGAGCGCAAGCTCCAAATATGTACTGTGATCTGATTCATTAAAAAAAAATACATCTCCCCATTGATCTCATGCAATGGATCAGCCTCCTGTCATTAAAGATTTTCAATTCTCAAAACGATTTGTCAGATGTTACATTAATACATTGATATTTTTGAAATTCAAAATGTTTCAAAATATGTGCTAGTTTGCCCAGTTGTTTTCCATGCTTGTGCTTCGCTGGCGATGCTCCTGCATAATAATATCTTGGATGAAAAATTCATGGAATCCTATCCATGAGCTCCAACATAAATCTTCCATGCTTCTGGATACCCGCTTCGCCGACCCAACTGGAATATTCTACTGGTTGTCCTTTCCACTTCACTAGTTATTCAAAATATGTATTTCTTCTCTTTTTCTTACCAACTCACTGACCTATAACATTTTCCATCTGTAGCTTCTTTGTTATAGGCATTTGTTTCTCCCAATGGATCCTCCCTTGATCTTCATATCTTTCATATCTATCCTCAGTGTAAGTATACACGTATGCAATGTTGAATATGGGTGATATACCCACATCTTCTGGTATCTCTAACTCATAAGCATTTTTGCCAAACCTCCTCAATATTTTACATGGTCCTATATTTTTCAACTTTAGTTTATTGTATATACCCCTCAGGAATATTTGTTTCCTCAGATGTGTTAGAACTTGATCTCCAACTTCGAATTAAATATTTCTCATGTATTGATCAACTCTGTGCTTGTATTCACCATTTCGCTTCTTCAACTGCTCCTTGATCTGACTGTGAAGTTCCTACATCTCTGTAGCAAAAAATTTGGATCCGATGCTCCTAAATTTTCTTTGCTTCATATCTCTCAATTTTGATACTCCCCCCGGATTGATTCCATAAACTATTTGAAATGGACTTTTCCCAGTTCTCCTGTTCACTAATTCATTATATGCAAACTCAGCTTGTGCTAGAATCTGATCTCACTGACTTCAGTGTTGAGTGACTAAACTCCTCAGCAAATATCCTAAGATTCTATTCACCACTTTAGTGTGTCCATCCGTTTACAGTTGATATGTAGAACTAAAATATAGCTCTTCCCCAATATTTTCCACAACATCCTCTAGAAATGACCAACAAATTTGGTATCCCTTTCTGAAACTATACTCCTGGGCAATCCATGGAGTCTCCTGCTCAATCCATCAACAACCTTGTTAGCATTTCTAGAAATATGTTTAATGAAAAAAGTGAAATTTTGCATAAACTCTATCCATTTAGCATGTCTTCGGTTTAACTTCTCTTGTCTATTTATAAATTGCAAATTGTGATTATCTCTATACAAAACAAACTCCTTCAGTACAAGATAGTGCATCCATTTCTTCAAAGCTTGGATTATGGCATAGAACTCTTTGTTATATGTGGATTACTTCCTTTTATCTTCATTCACCTTCCCACTGAAATATGTAATAGGTCTACTATCTTGACTCAAGACCGCTCCAATTGCAACTCCACTCACATCACACCTCACTTGGAATATATTCCTGAAATCCGGTAAAACCAGAATCGATTGTTCAGTAATTTTCTCCTTCAATATATTGAAGCTCCTCTCAGTCACTTCTATCCACTTGAAATACTTGTGTCATTTCTTCACTGTATCCATCATTTGATCACTAATCCCACTAAAATTTATGATGAACTTCCGATAGAAACTTGATAATCCATGGAAGCTTCTTACCTGAAATACATTCTTCGGTGACAACCATTCTCTGATTGCTTTCACCTTTTCGGGACCCATCTTCAATTCGTTCGAAGAAATCACAAAACCCAAATATATGAGTTATGTCTTCATTAAAGAGGATTTTTTCATATTAATCAACAAATTTTCTTGTTGCAACCTCCGCATCATGAATGTTAAATGTCTCAAGTTCTCCTCCTTAGTCTTGCTAAATACCAGTATATCATCCAGATATACAATTACGAACTTACCAATGAAATATTTTAACACTTCATTCGTCAGCCTCATAAAAGTACTCGGGGCATTTGTTAAGCCAAAAGGAATAACAAGCCATTCATACAACTCTTATTTTGTCTTGAATGTTGTTTTCCACTCATTACCTTCCCTCATTCTTATCTGGTGACATCCACTTTTCAAATCTATTTTTGAAAAATAGTTATCCCCACTCAGACAATCCATCAAATCATACATCCTTGCTAATTGAAATATGTATCTGATGGTGATCTTGTTTATGTCCCTCAAGTCCATACACATTCTCCATCTACCATCGTTCTTTGTACTTAATACAATTGGTATTGTACATGGACTTAAGCTTTCCCTGACCAATCCTTTGTCTAACAGATCTTGAACCTATATTTTCACTTCCTCATTCTCTTGAGGTGTCAATATATATGTTTCTTTGTTTGGTAGTCTTACTCCTGGTATCAAGTCAATGTGATGATTGATGCTTATGATAGGAGGCATTGAGTTTGGAAACTCATCCACTACAATGTAAGCAAAATTTTCTAAGAGTTTGTGAACTTCCTCAGGAAAATATTCTATCGAAGTACTATTAAGTATAACTCTTGGATTTCTCACTACAACAAACTACATCTCTTGTTCCCTCTTTACTTACTTTAGGAGTTTCTTCCCACTCATGAGAAGTATTATCATGTTGGCTTCATATTTCACCTTCTTCTCTTCAATTGGTAGAAACATGTGTGTCCTACCATTCTTCTCTAAGGGATAGGTATTCCTCTTCCCATCATGAATAACATTGTTTTCATATTTCCATGGTATTCCCAACAAAACATGACAGACATCCATAGGAATCACATCACACAGAATTTCATATCTATATCCTCCTATTTTAAATTCAACCAGGCATTGTTTAG
>JASDQU010369357.1:0-11527 GCA_032191745.1 Picea mariana
GATGTCAAGGTGCCCTATTAGGTTAGCCAATCCCCAAGTCAAGGGATGTTTCCAAAGAAGACCCTATATAAGTCATGTGGTGAGTATGATATGGATTGGGGTAAGAATTCTAGGCATGGGGTTCTTGACATACAAGGGTTCATATTGTCTCATTTATGGGTGCCTTTGTAGAGGGCGTGCTTCCCTTCGTCTGTGGTGCAACATTTTTCCAAAACCTTTATTTCCATTAATTGATTATGGTCCAAAGCATTGAGTGCTATATGCAATGGAAATTAAAGAGTATTGCAATTCCACTTGAAGCTAGAAAGACACAGAGTACCATATGCAATGGAAAGTAAGGGACACCACAAGATGCATTTCATCAACAAGTGGGGCATTTATTAGCTATGTGATTTATTTTGCAGGTCCTTCATTTTTTTGAGTAACACTTCATTGCTCTCAAGACCTTAGGGCGAGCATCTAGAAGGATAATCATTGGATTTTAACTTTTTCTAGCTACAACACCTTTGTGCCTTTATCCCCTTCTTCCCATGAAATAAGGTACAATCCCTTCTTTGGGTCAATGAACCCAAAAACCAAAAATATGAGGAAACAGAGGGGAAGAAGTGTGAATAGTGGTAGGTATGAATGTTAATGGTATGATGACCCTTCAAGGGACTACCCAATAACAACCATTTTCCCTAGGTTGACCAACTTTCTAGGATACAATGACAACCACCAAGGTGAAATTAGGAAAAGGGTGTAATTTCCAAGCAAATGTTTCATAATCAAGAAAGGTTTCTTCGCAACATGTTC
This sequence comes from Picea mariana, assembly GCA_032191745.1. Classification (NCBI taxonomy): domain Eukaryota; kingdom Viridiplantae; phylum Streptophyta; class Pinopsida; order Pinales; family Pinaceae; genus Picea; species Picea mariana. Next base: position 796 of record JASDQU010369357.1, read on the forward strand.
AAATGCTTCAAATATTAAAGTGACACTTACCACGACACCAAAATTGTTACCTCATGAAGCAAGTTTTGTTGTCCTCTGTGACCAAGCCAATGTAGTGGATGTTTCTTTGCTACTAGTGATAAGTGGTGATCAACATGAATAGGAGGGGCCCTACATTCTCTACTGGTCAATATGACTCTCAACACTCCATGTCTGCTACATGTGGGCCTCGAGACATGATCTCCTTAGTTACCCTTAGAATGAGAGGGTAGCATATGACTCCTACATGGGGACATGTTCTCACTATAGAGCACATGAGAACATCAACATCTCCTGGTATGACATATTCCTACACACATTGAAGTAAGACATGTTGGAATATCGAAGGGTGTCACACTCACTCCTTATTCATATGATAAAATAGGCTAACTAATAGAAATCTAGTGCAAAAATTGGAAATAAACTTTTGACATTTTTTATTCTAACATATTAGTATGAGTATGCAAATCATATAAATGTAACATATAAATATGTAGTGATGCAAGAAAGAATATGTAAATCATAAGAATGTATTCAAATCCAAGCAAGATGCAACTACACTATCTTGATATGCAAGATGCAACATATATACAATGCAATGCATGATGCAAATGCCTACCCTAATCTACCTACTCTAATCTATGCTATATGAAGAAGTCAAGTCTCCTCCCCACAATGGGGCTTGAGAATATTCCCACTAACTGGTAATGTATGCCTCCTTCCCTGCATTGTGGATAGGTAATAATAATCATCGACAAACTTCCTTCTAATATTGAAGGGAGCCAACCAAAGTTTCTCAGAATCGTTAAGGGTATTGGGCCAACCCATCTTCGTATCCCACATCAAAACTAAATATCCTTCTTGGAAATCCCTCCCTTCGAAATCCATTGATTCTTGTACCACTTTGGTGTATTTTCTTGAGGGAGGGGGTGGGATTTAGTGGTAAGGACATCATCTTGGCTTGGTCTAATCAGCAGGTCTTTATTTTCTTTCTTTAGCACTTTGACCGAGCCAATCTTGTTGTTCTTATACTTGTCTAGAAGTTACTGGTAGTATTCCTTCTTTTTCCATTATGTAGCATTGTATTCTTAGTCCTTAGTGAAAGGTAAATCATCTAGAGAAAAATATGGAAGATATTCATTGGTTGCCTCGGGGATCTCCTCTATCTCAGAGTCAATGTTAATCTCTTCAACATGAGTCTTTGGCATGATAATTTTCGGTAGGTGGGATCAAGTACCATCATCCATGGGTATGTTAATACCAGTCAAATCCATCTGTAACATTCCACCCAACATTGCAACAAAATTCCTAGACAAGAGCATTCCCCATACATYAGGGACATCTACAACCACAATGTCCATGAGGAGGACTATCTCAAGATATCGAGTGAGGTAGAACTTCAAATTATYTACCACACCATGAGTGGGGATGGCCCTAGACTCAATTCCRCACACATTCCTATAAGKTTTCATGGTTTCCAAACCAATTTCCTCATTACCTTCAAGGAAATCATATTTTCCCTCGCACCTGAGTTAAGCATGCAATTATTCAAGCGTTTATTATTAACTTGTAATGCCATGCAGAATGGTGGGTGATCATAATATTGAATCCTAAAATGATTATCTTGAAGCATTATAGGAGGGTCCAATAGGTTCACTTGGTACCTTGAAGAATCTCTTGAATTTTCTTCTCATTGAAGGAATCTTAAGAATTTCCTTTAGAGGCACTGTTACATTGATATTTTCCAAGACACTTTCAAAATCAGTGTTCAAGTCAATATCGTTTGTCTTTGGAAAAGTAGGGTTAGGAAGAATCCTACTTACTCGTGGAGGAGGAATATTTTTTGAGGAAGCTTAGGATCCTTGGGAGGGACTGGAGTTGCTCTCTTTTGACTTGTATATACTTGTAATTATTTTTTCTTAATTTTCTCCCTTGAATCCTTGTCTAAGTTGTTTATAACTTCCATCCTAGCCCTTCTCGCTACTTCTTTCTTTCCTTCCTCATGTTTTTCAGGTGTAATGTTGGGGTATGCTTGGGGAGACATGGTAAAGATATGGTTCATAACACTCAAATTATTCTTTTGGTTAAGTTCCCCATTGTTCATTGGGCATTTATGTTCCCAATGTGCATCCGTACATGTAAAACACCAAGGAGAGTCTTATACAATGTTTGAGAGGGGAAGAGTGTTCAAAACCTTTTTTTCTTTACGAGTTTTCCATCCTTGGCCAGGCTTTTAAGGTTGTCCCTTTAAAGGGCGCTTAGGGGATTGATGTTTCTCCCTTTCCAAGTTGGTGGTTTTGTTCATCATCAAGGTGTGATTTCTTGCTAGATCATTCATGGTCTCTCCAATTCATGCCAACACACTGCTAACATCTTGGGATGGTTCAATGTTGTTCACTACCTTGGGTTTGGTAGCAATTCTAGCTCTTGGGGAATAAAAAGGTTCTATCTTTCATGATTAAATTTTAGCCTCAATCTTTGCAACCATTTCCTGGGATTCTTGAATGGTTTTGGCACCTTTGTCCCTAAGTAAGAATCCAAATTGATATGGATAATCCATGATATAGAGGAAGAGAAGGTAATCTCCTCCAAGATGATGACTTTTAGGTATTTGCTTAAGAAACTTCTCAAATTTGGCATTAAACTCTTTAACAGCCTCATTCTCAGACTTTTTGATCTCAGTAAGTTGTGTCAATAACATGTTCAAATCTTCTTTAATACTCAACCTTTTGAGAAAGGCTCCTTCTAACTGATCCATGGTCTTGATGCTCTTTTCAGGGAGACTATCACACCATCTTCTAGAAGTGTCATGAAGAGTGGCAGAGAAAAGTTTCATTACCAAATATTCAACATCACCAACTACTAGATTTAGTTGAAAGAAGGCCCAAATGTTGCTCATATGATGTTCAACATTGGTCACATAATTACCATAGAAATTGGGAAGCCATTTCTCATACTTCATAAGCATCTTCTGGGGGTAACCTGGGATAACTAACATGTCCAAAGGCTTGAAAATCGTGGATGCCCATTTTTTTTAAGCCATCAAGTTCAAAGGAAGGTTTCCACCAAACAATGATTTCACCACAATTGAGTTATTGAGAATCCTTCTCTTTTAGGTCTTAGGAGGATTAGTGTACCTCCTTAGAGTTTGTGGAGTCACCAAATGATCAACCCTAGATCATCAAAGGAAGGTGAGGGAATCACCCTTAGTGAAATCACCAAATAAGTTTATAGGATAACAGATTTGGGAGAAGCTTACCAAAATATATGTCATTGAGGATAATAACTCAATCCTCCCCAACAATAGAACCAAAATGTTATCGCAATATTTGTAGTTCTGCAAATCCCAACACAAGATCACCAAATATTGTGTAACTATAGGAAATCCTACCACTGTCACCTTAGTAAGAAATCCCCTCGTTTTAGTGATGGAGGATGTCCACCACAAGGGAGGCTTCATTGGTGACCTCAAGGGATGAAAGCAATAAGTTTTATAGCCAATCCTACGACCCCCTCTCTTGATCACCTAAGTTAAAGTCTATATCAAAGGGAAAAGAGGTATACATTTTGTATGAGTACCTACCCGGAACAAGAACACTTACAACATATATATGATTCATTTCTAAGTATAAACATGAAATCAAAACCTCATAAGGCACTAGACAATATGAAATTTCTATAGCTGGTACAAAATTGCAGCAATACAACAGTTTATAACAACAAGTACAAGTTTGTAACAACAATAATAAATATGTCTCATAAATGCAATGATTGACAATGGAAAATTAACATAAACTTAGTATATTAACACCCACTTGTTGTATGCAATTTCTGGGTATGTTAGGCCACCTTTATATTAATGTATTCAACAAATGGTAGTTTATTTAGATGGATGTACCAAAATTTTGCAACAACAACAAGTTTTCAAGTGAATCAGCTTTAGTTAGTGTTAGTTATGTTAGTAGATAGCTTGAGAGATTGAAAATATAATTATTTTTTTTATCACTTTCACCACAAGAGAGCTTAAATGATTAATGCCTTAGGGTTATGTAGTCTTTTACAACAACAACACTATATGTTTGGAGATGATAGTAGCAAGATCTAAGAGGTAGGGATTGAAATCTAAGGTTCTAGCACATTAGGGCCTTAGGTTTCAAGCCTTAAAGAGAAGGATTTCTAGAGTGCAAGCAATTTTGGGCTCTAGAAACCCTTTCTCCCTTCTTAAGTTCTTCAATTATGTCACAATCAAGGGTCTAGAATCAAACTCCTAAATTTCTAGCACTTTAGGTCTTTAGGAGTTTAACCCTAGGTAGGATTTCATTCACAAATTATGGATGAAATTAACCTTATGAGAGGAGGAAGCACTTATGCTCCTCTCTTACGGTTTTACCAAGCAAAATCTTCAATATGAACAAGTAAAATTTACCATAAACATTCAATAACATTAAATGAAATTGCAGGAATTTACTTACTTCACCAAGATATGACAAGATAAAACCCTAATTTTAGCAAATTCATCCAAAAATCAGTAAAGAATGATCCACACTTTTCCTCCAAGAGATAGTGCATGAGTAAAAAGAGCCAATAACCCCAATAGAGCGAAATTTCAGATTTGTCTCTCACTTAGGTGAGAAAGTTATGATGATAAAATGAAATGTCAAGGAGGTTTATTTATATGGAACCTCCTTGACCTATTTTTCCACTTACAATTGTCAACACAAAAATATAAGAGGGTCGGCCCCCTCAAATTGTCCTTTCAATTTACAAAATTGAATTTTACATAAAATAAAACCCTAAAGAGGGTGACATCATGCTCTAGTAGGGTGACACTAGGTTCATAGGAGTGGAATCAAGGCTGAAAATGTGGAATGTTGGGCCTCCAAATGCCATATGTTGCTATCCTATGTGCCAAGGTCCATGCTAGTGCCTCCATCAATCCATCAAGTGTTCCATCAAACTCTATCCCCTAGGTGACGTCATGGTCTAGGAGGGTGACATATAGGCCTCCAAAGGCCAACATTGAAGTGGAGAAGATTGGAGTCTCATCCTCTATCTATGCCAAGATGTATGCAAAGGAAATTTCCTCCATCATCAAGGTGCAATGCTCATCATTAAATGGTGCCTCAGACGTGGGGTATAGCATCCATCCTGTGGGAAAGGTCCTGCAAAGATAAACAAGTACGCCCTCCAAGGGTCCACAAGTGATATGAATCATGCCAAGTATGCCACATATAATATTAGAGAACCACCCAAACATGTGCATGAAACCCCCCTTTTCAAATTAAACAAATTCTCAAAGACCTTATAAAATTTTCCAAATTTAGGTATGGGAGGGGTGTCAAGGTGCTCTATTGGGTTAGTGAATCCCTAAGTCAAGTGATGTTTCCCAAGAATACCCTATATAATTCATGTGGTGAGTATCATATATATTGGGGTAAGACCTGTAGGCATGGGTATTTTGACATACAAGGGTTTGTATTGTCTCATTTATGGGTGCCTTTGTAGAGGGTGTGTTGCCCTTCGTCCACGATGCAACATTTTTCCAAGACCTTTATTTCCATTAATTTATTATGGTCCAAAGCATTGAGTACTATGTGCAATGGAAAGTAAAGAGTACTGCAATGCCACTTGAATATAGAAACACATAGAGTGACATATACAATGGAAAGTAAGGGACACTGCAAGATGCATTTCCTCAACAAGTGAGACACTTATTAGTTATGTGATTTATTTTGCAGGTCCTTCATTTTTTTGGAGTAGCTCTTCATTTCTCTCGAGACCTTAGAGTGAGCATCTGGAAAGATAATCATTAGATTTTAACTTTTTCCAAATACAAAACCTCTGGGCTTTTATCCCCTTCTTACCATGAAATGAGGTATAATTCCTTCTTGGGGTGAGTGAACCTGAAAACCCAAAAGATGAGGAACCGAAGGGGAAGAAGTGTGAATAGTGGTAAGTATGGATGGGAATGGTACTATGAAACTTAAAGGGACTACCCAGTAGAAATCATTTTCCCGAGGGTGGAAGACTTGCTAGGACACAATCACAACCACCAAGGTGAAATCAGGCAAAAGGTATAATTTCCAAGAAAATGTTTCATAATCAAGAAAGGATTATTTGCAACATGTTCAAATGCTTGAAATATTAAAGTGACACTTACCACGACACTAGATTTGTTACCTCATGAAGCAAGACTTGTTGTCCTCTGGGACCAAGCCGATGTAGTGGATGTTTCTCTATTGTTGGTGATGAGTGGTGATCAACATGAATAGGAGGGGCCCTGCGAGCTCTACTAGTCAATCTAACTCTCAACACTCCATGTCTGCTACCTATGGTCCTCAAGACATGATATACTTAGTTACACCAATATAAGGAGGATACAATATACATGAAATCCATGGGTATTCAATTTATCTTACCAATATAAGGATTTATATCGATTATACAATTTCCATGTTTTTTCACTTCATGAGTGCACCAAAGAGAGACCATTGGAATGCATCCAAAAAAATACCAAGCTATGTAAAAGTCGTATAGGATTTTCGACTTGATTTTGATTTTGTGAAGATTGATAGTGTTTTGTTGATTGGTAACTCAGATTGAGATTTGGTAGGATGTGTGGTTGAAATAAAGTCCACTTATAGACATGCATTTAGTGTGGGTAAGGAAAAATTACCCCATTGTAGCACTTTCTTTGACAAAGGAAGAGTATAAAGCTATGTAAAGCTATGTCTAGTGTGACTTCTCAAGTGATTTGGTTGAGAAAAGTACTTGTAGATTTGCAAGTGAAGTAGGTACAATCTACATGACTTTGTTGGTGTGACTTGTGAAGTGATTTGGTTGAGAAGAGGACTTCCATATTTGCAGGTAAAATAGGTACAATCTACATGACTTGAGTGTAAGCAAGTGGACAAAGAATCTTGTTATGATACACACAAAAAGGAAAATAAAGTTCATCACCATTTTATTAGTGAACTGGTGCAAAACAAAAGAATTGAGCTATTGTAGTGCCCAACTCAACAACAAACCACAAATATTTTACCAAGAAACTCAACAAACAAAATTCTGCAAAGTTTAAAAATCTTATGGTACAGAACTAGAGAGAGGACAAAGTGGAGTATAATAATGATGTGTTGGAATGTTTACAAGAAGAGCATGCTTGTCATTGATGGCAAGAACAACAACAACAATGGCATGTCTATAGGCAAGAACAACAACAACGATAACATGCTTACAGTCATTGATGGAAAAAATAGAGTGTGCATCGATGGAAAAACAGGAACAAAGTAATCTTAGGAGGATTAGCGCAGAGTCGCACGTAGTGTGTAGGTGTGCACCAGGGACGAGGTTAATTCATTGCCAAAGCTCAAGAGAGATAGTGTACTCAGGATCTCAGGCGGATCAAAGGTCGAGGCCTTTGACACTTAAAAATTCTTCCAAGTCCAGAGGATGCGTAAGCTCGGAAGGAGAAGCGACAGTGATCGTTGGATCCCATTCAGAATTTTCGATAACCGTCAGATCTGAATCCAGACAGGAGGAGCGCAAAGATGGAGGACAGATCTCGGGCATTAGATCCAAGCATAGGGTCCGACCATCGTTGGATCCAGGAGAACCTGCACTTTCTTTAAAGTGCTAGGAGAAGCAGGCTTACAAAATCCCGAAAGCAGGAGGACCGCCCATCTTTGGGCAGGACACATGGTCATAGATTAACATTTCGCTGACAAGAAAGTCAAAGGAATGAAATGATTCAACCTTTGAACTCGCGAAGTTGAGAAATACGAAACGCCAAAATCCCGAAACAGGCACATCAACAAAGACTCCATTTCGGAGTTTCGGATACTGGGAGATGGAGGAGTCAAGTGTTGAGACTCTTCATCATAGGAGTCTCGAAGCGACGAAATGAGAAACGCCGAAATATGTTTGTCCGACTCCATTTCGGAGTTTCGGTTACCGGGAGATGGAGGAGTCAAGTGTTGAGACTCTTCATCACAGGAGTCCTGAAGTGGCGAAATCCGAAACGTTGAAATATGTTGGTCCAACTCCATTTCGGAGTTTCAGATACAAGGAGATGGAGGAGTCAAGTGTTGAGACTCTTCATCAAAGGAGTCCCGAAGTGGATAAATATGTTAGTCCGACCCCATTTCGGAGCTTCGGATACCGAGACTTGGAGGTGTCAAGAAATCTTCACAACAAGGATGCCAAAATCGCGAAATGCGAAACCACGACTTAACCTGAGTTGTTGATCAAAGGGAGATCGTGGACCGTTGATCCGACTCCATTTCGGAGTTTCAGATACCGGGACTTGGAGGTGTCAAGAACACTCACAACAAGGATGCCGAAATGATGAAATGCGAATTCGCGAAAGTTCTTTATGGATAAGCACTTGGTCATTGCCGATGGTCACATCGTAGAAGAGATGTAGAGAAGAGTTCGAAGACATAAGCTCCATTTTGAAGTTTGGGACATGGAGAGTCGAGACTCTTCACCACAGGAATGCCAGAATGCCGAAAGGCGAAATTTTGAAAGCGCTTTATTGATAAGTGCTTGGTCATCGCAGGTGGTCACATTGTCGAAGAGCTATAGATAAAAGCTCGAAGAACCAAGCTCCATTTCAGAGTTTTGGGGATCATGACATGGAGCGTAAATAATTCTTCACCATAGGAATGTCGAAATGCCGAAATAAACGCAAGACCCTACGGATTCAATCCAACGTTGCAGGTGAATTCGAATATCATCGGAGGGCTACTGTTGCACTTCACAGTGTAACTCCTAAAAATGACTGATGGTTTCTGCCAGAGGAGCTGAAGAGTTTCAAGGCATCTTCCAGTGAAATGAAGACTATTCAGAGAGGTGATTGATAGATGGAAGATGGTTGAAGTCTGTAACTGCAACAGAGTGTATGAGATCGATTATGATAGAGAAGACGAAGAGTCTCAACTACCATACATGCTAAGGAATCTCAGCATAACACCTAGTGATGATGAATACATGGGCATAACTGCCAGAGAAGCTAAGGAATTTCTATGATGATTAGGAAGAGGACTTGACATGAGGAGAACATGCAGAATAGAGAGTGGAGTTGAGGCTTGAGGTATTGAAGTGGTGGCATTTTGGAGAGGGTGTGGACCCACCGATGTGGAGAATATTGGCATGGTGAGAGCATGCAGAAACATGGCGCATATTGCATGCACAAGGTGCACAAAGACTATTAGAATGGTGAAGAAAGAAGAGATGGAGCGGTGGTTGAGAGTGATTGATGTGTGAAGAAGTAGGCAGAGTGAAACAATTGCAAATCACAGAAGAAGAATGGTGCATTGAATGGACATGGCACATAGAGCATAAGAGGAAGAAGAACAGAAGGCGCAAGGCATGTGTGTAGGAAGTCAGTGTAGCAGAATAGTGATGAGACTGGTAAGCCATTGATGAATTTTATATCACTGTAATAAGTTTCAGTAGCAAAGATTTATATTTCAGGGTGGCAGGGAGGTGCTAGGGAGGACTGTTGTCCTTAGAGGTTCAAGTGGGTGCTTGAACATAGGGAGTTGTAGCTTCCATATGGTTGCAGCCAAAGAAACCAGGGTGGGAGGGTGGTGCAAGGGAGAACATTGGTTCTCTGATATACAGGTTGGTCCTGTGTGACTGGAAGTTGGTGCTTCCATCCAGTTGGTGTTGGAACACTTATGGAGTTGGTGCTTCCTTTTAGTTGGTGCTAGAGAAACCAAGGAGTTGGTGCTTCCTTCTAGTTGGTGCTAGAGAAACCAGGGAGTTGTTGCTNATGGGTTTCCTCAGAAAATATCTGTATCTGTGTATCTCATATGTGTGAATGATGTTGAATGTTCTATTGCTTACTTCCCTGCATTATTGTGATCATCATTGAGACTTCTCTAATGAATTTAAAATGAGCATAATTGTTTAAGCTCGGTGACAACTGATTCACCCCCCCTCCTCTCAGTTGTCCAACAACTGGTATCAGAGCGGGTTCCTTTTATCTAAAGGTAGATCTGTAAGCTTAAACATGACAAGTCATGAAGGGACTTCAGTCACTAGGCCTCCTCTATTTGATGGAATGAATTTTGCCTTCTGGAAGGTTAGAATGAGAACATACCTAATGGCCTTAGGTGATGATGTTTGGGATGTAGTAGAGACTGGATACATAAAGCGTGTTGTGCTAGCTTCCAAGGATGATAAGTTAGAGTTTATCTTTAATGCTAAGGGAATGAATGATATCTTGAATGGACTTGAAGAAGCCAGGTTTGTAAAGGTGATGCATCTTCAAACTGCCAAAGAAATGTGGGACAAACTCATTAGCAGTTATGAAGGTAATGAGAAGGTAAAAGATGCTAAGCTTGAAAACTACAGAGTACAGTTTGAAAAGATACAGATGAAAGAATATGAAACCATTGGGAAGTATTTTCTAAGAGTTGAAGAACTAGTAAATGCAATGAAATCACTTGGTGAAAAAATTGAGTAACCCTCTTTAATTCAGAAAATTTTGAGATCTCTGCCAGATAGGTTAAACCCAAAGGTCTCAACTATAGAAGAAATTAATGATATAAAGGCTTTGGCTTTTGATCAAATTCTAGGAACGTTGATTGCATATGAAATGAGGATAGTTACAAATAAACCCACCTCTAGGGAAGCATCATTTAAAGCAGATAAGAATGAAGATTTTGAGCCTGATGAAATTGAAGCAAAATTCGTGAGAAGACTGTTA
>JASDQU010369364.1:1055-11444 GCA_032191745.1 Picea mariana
GAGAAAAGTGAAGGTCCTGGTGAAGCGACTGGCACAGAGAGAGAAGAGGCGGTTGCGTCACACATGCCCCTGCACTGTCGTGCTCTCCTTTTCCATGACCAATCTAAAACAAATTCCAACAATGTGTAATGTTTTATTTTTTATGAAGATGACACAACCAATAGAATGATTATGAAGATTTGAACTAACCCACACACCCATCTGACCATATCCAATTTCAAACGAATCTGATCCCGCATTCTTTCAATGAATCATAAAATTTATCAAAACAATGTTGTACATAACGTGTTTTGTGTGCTCGATCATCACTTATATAAAAGTGTTATCCTTTAATAACATGCTGATTATCATTGCTTATTTATATGATATCAAGACTCCATTGAGCGTGTCTATATAGAACATGGACAAATATAGTGACTTGATCATAATGATAATATTCACTCTATTTTTCTATTTTTGCAATGAATGTGTAATTCTATGAAAAATCAACTACAAACAAAATTGTCCTTGATGGAAACACTTCACGGGATTGTTTGAATTGTAGGTCTTTCCATTGAGCTCTATGTGAATTCTTGGTGTATTTATAAATTTCTTCAAAAAATCTATCACAGATTTTATATACTTTCAAATCAATCCTTTTGAAAATAACATTTGAAGAATGTGGAGTCATGTTGTTGATATATTCATATCTCTTCTAATTGATTGTTATATTAGAAAATGATTGATCATTCATATCAATAGGATATTTTTAGTGAAAAAAACTTATATTTCCACAACGATCACATTTTTTTCCACCAACACATTTGTTTTGGTAAAATAATTCACCACCTTTTCTTTCACATAGAATTTCAGATATAAAAGCATGAAATGTGGAAGGAGGAGGTGAACTTGACCATAAAGTTTTACCAAAATCAAGAAAAGTTTCATAATATAACTCAAATTCCACATGATAATGACAACAACAAGTGTCACGAACAATGATAGGTCTAACAAACCATAGTTTTTTTTTACACAAATGTATGGATGGAAATTTTAACTTCTTTATGTTCTTCTTTGAATTTATTGAACAATTCTATTTATGTCATTGGCAATATATGTTTTGGATGTTCTTCATATTGTTTTAGTGCTATTCTTCATCACAACACATCCATTGTATGTGGTGAAACATGATATTTTGTCAACCAACAATTACGGGCCACTTTTTTAACATTTTCTACAAGTCTATCTTTGTAGGGTTGTCTAGAAATCACTGTCCAACAAGCAAGTTCCCATCGTTTTTTCCATGTGTCGTGTCAAACGATCTTTTATATTGCTAGATGAAACAACTTTTTGTTTGTATCACTCTACGTGCAACACTGACATATTTATTTTCGATATTTTCCAAAATATTTTAATACACTAGTTATATTGTCAAAGACTTTTTGTTTCACCTTTATATCTTTTGTCAACTTTTGAATACCCAATAAGGATGTAGCTTCTTTTAACTTTCTTTACTTTATTAGACAAAGTAAAATTTGAGCTTGTATTGTTACTCATTCATCTTTCAAAAAAGTATTATACATATTCTTAGTTCGATATCTTATATAATGCTTATATTCTTTCTTCCCAAATTTGTCAATATCAACATTTTCTAATATTTCATCATCAATGTTGATATATTCTTCTACATATTTCAATTTAAAGTTTATATTAAAAAACAAAACCCAAACATAAATTCACTAAACTATATATAAGTGTTCATCTTGTATTATCTAAATTTATGTACATACCTATAGGTGACTCGTCTTCTGCTTCAATTTCGATTTCAACATCTTCATCGACATTATGAGACAAATCTATTTATGTTTTTTGAAAAACATCAAATCGTAATTACAATCAATTATATTAAAAATTATTTCAAATTTGAATTCTATACTTTTAATATAGACAATATGTGCATGCGTACCTAGTTGGACTTCTTCTTGTTGAAAATCTCTATTTAGATTATCATCATTTCTTTCTTCAATATTTGCACATTCTCATTTATTTCTCCAATAATGCTTTTTCCTTTGATCGTTATGGTGAGTTTCATCTCGAGTGTGATCAAATTTTATCTTGCGCACACTTTTGTTTCCCATGAGTATAATTATCTATAAAAGTTTTTAACAAAATCAACATTTCAGAATAGTCTCAAAAAAACTTCATTCTCACAAAAATTATTAAAAAATAATATAAATAATTTTATGTTCAACAAAGGCTTCACCTTGAAAAAATGCTCAACATTTATCTTTCAATATATAAATTGTTATTGCAATAAAAACTTGAATTTAAAAAAAATATATATATATTTTTTTCAATTCAAAACATCAATTACTTTGTTCAACAAAAACAAAAAATATGATTCAAAACTTTGTTTAGGTGCTCTACAAACCCATGAAACAAGCGATGAATTGTGATAAATGTGTTCGGTCGAAGGTGTAGTTATATGATTTGGTGCGAAATGAAATGAAACGACGTGTCTTTTCATTTTTTACAACCGACAGAATTCTATCACACATATTTCAGCTGAAAAAAAAAAATTTGGCCGAAAAACTAGGAAACCATTTAATTTTAACAGATTCCATTAGAATTACGTTTTTCGGATGAAAAAATTTCTTTCGACCGAAAAATACCAAATGAGATTATTTTTAGGAACCAGAGAATTACCTCTAGCTTACCTTAACTTTAGAGGTTCCAGACTCATGCAATTACTTAGAAATTGGTTTTGAAAATGAACGAACATTTGCAAAATTGAATCTACTTTCAATGGATATAATTTGTTTTCATTTTCATTATTTTTATCTAATTTTTTTATTTTTTTTAAATAACTACATAATATTTTCAGTGGACATTATGATTGAGTGAAATGAAATATATGTATCTCTAAAAATACAATGTGAAAAATTTAGAAAAAATTGTATTCATAATCCTTAAACTGTTCTTTTGACAAGTGTATTTTTATATTTTACTTTTAAGTAAAAATTACGATAGATACAAGGTGGGGGAAAACATGTGTTTAAAATCGGCAACATTTTCATCTTGGTCAACTTAAAAAAATTATAGAAATTATAACATTCCTCCGTTAGATTCAAAATTATAGTCATAATAAAATAGAGTCGTTGTAGATTGTTGCAGTGTATTTTGTTTGTTAAAAATAAAATTTTAATAATAGATACATTGTTAGTGGGGGGGAATAACTCATTATCATTCCTTTCATGTTTAAGGATGATACTGTTAAACAATTTTCAAATTGTCATATCAAATCTCAATAAAAAAAAATTGGAAACTAGTAAGTGGAAAGCTAACAAAATTCTTCACAAGTTCTTTTTTTACTATAAAGTGATATTCTAAATAAAAAAAATACTTTTGAATACCGGAAGTTGAAGAACTTGTGAAAAAAAATATTTTTTTCTCATAAAACAAGCAAAATAGACACTCATCTTCATGATTTCACTTAGGAACTACTGAATTTTTTTTATATAGTGTTGTGCTCAAAAGAATTAAGGTGAAGGTAGTCGAACAAGATGAGTTTAGATATGTACAACTTACATATCTAAGTTTATCACTTAGATGTATACAACGTTCAAGTTTATCGCTATGGGGTGTTCCATTGATGTTTGTAAGGAAGAAGGATTGATCATGGAGACTTTGCATTGATTACCATCAATTAAACAAAGACATGATTAAGAACTAGTACCCATTACCGAGAATTGATGAGTTATTTAATCAAATGAAGGGAGCGATAGTGTTTTCAAAGATTTATTTGAGATTGTGGTATCACCATTTACGAATCAAAGAGGAAAACATTATGAAAACAATGTTTAAGACAAGATTTGGACATTATGAATTTACTGTATTATCGTTTGGATTGACGAATTCCCTAGGTGTATTCATGAGTTTAATGAATGGGGTTTTCCTCAAATACTTGGACAGGTTCGTACAGATATTTATTGATGATATATTGAATTACTCTTGGAAAAAATAAGATCATGACAAACATATGAGATTATTTTTACAATGTTTAAGAGAAATCAAGTTGTACGGAAATTTTTCGATATGTTCATTTTATCAAACAAAGATTCACTATTTGGGACACATCATTTATGGATAAGAAATTGTTGTGGATCCAACCAGGGTAGAGGATATTATGGAATGTCTAGAACCAAAGAACATGCAAGAAGTACATAGTTTATGGGATTTACAGGTTACTATCGACGCTTTGTCGAAGGATTTTCAAATATAGAACATCCAATTACGGAACTGCAAAAGAAGAAAAATAAATCTGTATGGACAAAGAAGTGCACAAAATCATTTCAAAAGATTAAAGAACTATTAACAATGACACTAATACTAAAAGTTCCAGATATGGCCAAAGAATTCTTGGTATGCACTAACACATTCAAGGAAGGATTGGGCAAAGTATTAATGCAAGAATGTCGAGTTATCACATATATTCAACAAAACTAAGAAGGAATGAAGATAATTATGCAACACATGATATGGAATTATTATCCATTGTTTATGCCTTAAGTTTTTGGAGAAATTACCTTATTAGACGAAAATTCGAGTTGAAAACTGATCATCGTGGATTACAACACATTTTTACTCAAAGCGATTTGAACATGCGACAAACACGTTGGTTGAAACTTTTAAGTGAATACGATTTTGAGATCATGTATATTAAAGGAACAGTTAACATAGTAGAATATGCATTGAGTCAGATACCTCACATTTTCTCTGTAATACTACTAAAGATGAATCTTCGAGAAAATATTTTAGCATTACAGATTGATGATGACTGGTACAAGGAAGTAAGAGACACCATTGGACAAGATACCATGATGATACCTAGATATGAGGGATATTCTTTGGATAGTGACAGACTACTAAGATACAATGGCATAATTTATGTACCACCAAATTATGAATTAATAAATTTAATTTTGAATGAGGCTCATCAAGCGGTGTATATGGCTCATCCTGGAGTCGCAAAGATGAAGGGATATGTTAAACCACTATACTTCTAGGAGCAAATGAAAACATATATTGTTAACTATGTGGCAAGATGTCTAGAATTTCAGCAAGTGAAGGATGAACATAGACATCCAATGATATTATTGTAGCCACATGTGATTCCTGAATCAAAATGGGATGTTATATCGTTGGATTTTATTGTTGGATTTCCATTGATGAAAAGGAGACATAATTCTATATTTGTAGTTGTTGACACTTTGAGGAAGAGTGTGCATTTTATCCCAGTTCATACAACATATCAAGCACCTGACATAGATATAACTTTTGTTAACTAAATTGTAATATTACATGGTGTACCAAGGAAGATAATATATGATAGAGGATCGGTATTCACTGGATGTTTTTGGACTAGTTTCCAAGAGGCTTTGAGAACACAATTGAATTTTAGTAAGGCATATCACCCCCCCAAAACTAGAAAATCTAAAAGGATGAATAAAATTATAGAGGATATGCTTCGAATGTATGTGATGGATCAACAAAATACATGGGAAGAATTTCTACCATTGGTAGAATTTTCATACAACAATAGTTATCATAGTACGATAAAGATGGCACCTTTTGAGTTTCTATATGGAAAACCATGTAGGACATCTTTGAGTTGGATCGACTAGAGGATAGGGCCTTTGTGGGACCATAAGTGATTCATTAAATGGAATATTATATGAAATCCATAAGGCAAAGGATTAAGGAAGAAAAATACCGACAAAAGAGTTATGCAGAGGCACATCGTATTGACTAGAGTTTTTAGGTTGGTGATAAAGTTTTCTTATGGGTGAAGTCGCATAAGAGTTTGTTTAATTTTGGAAAGGGTGCTAAAATATCCCCAAGGTTTGTGGGACCTTTAGATATTGTAGAAAAGAATGGACTCATGGCTTACCAACTAGCCTTATGTGATTCCTTGAGACGTATGCACAATGTGTTTCATGTTTCAATTTTATGTCTTTATATTTCAGATCCATCACATGTTATTGACTTGAGTTCATTGAAGGTATCAGACGAGGGTTCTCTCATAGAGGATCCAATACGCATATTCGAACAACAAACTCGACAACTACGACGTCGAATAGTTGACCAGTTCAAGGTCAAGTGGGACCGTTATATTCCACATTCTTCTACTTCGGAGGATGCATATGAGATGCGTCGATAATTTCCTTATTTATTTTGATAGTTTGATATCATGAAAGTTTTTCGGTTAAACATGGTACATTATGATGATCTGTTTTGGTTTACGAGGCTAAGCTATGATTGAGTATTTAAAATTTGATATGTTATTTATATTGATGTATAGCATTGATGTGTATTATGATGAGGTTTCCTGAGTGTACAAGAAGCATGACATGATGAGGATGATGATGGCATCGACATATTCCTTAGACTCTAGATTGAGTCAGGGAGTGGACTATTAACTTTGATTATGAATATTTTTTTATTTACGCATGTTTCGTGATGATGATTCAGTTATGTATTTCATGTATATGAGTTACTAATATTATCTTTGTCAGTAGATGAAGGAATGTGACTCTTTATAATTCGACTGACATATGGAATAGAGGGGTCATACACAGATATCATATGGATGAGGGAGAGGTGTGGCAGTGTCCCTATCACAACCTACTAGCACTGACGTCGTGACCTGAAATAAAGGTTAACAACCACCTTGTTTCAATAATTTCATGATGTCATGAGGGAAGAATGAGATAGTCGCTCACAAGGATTTATGTGGAGCGCAAAATAGAGAGGATTCCTTATTCCTCAGTAAGCCCTTATTATCACATGAGGTCGACAAGTGGAGTATTAACTCTAAGCATCAGACAACTTCCAAACTAGTCAATGGTGAGTGGCACCCTTGGATAATGAAGGTGTGTCTTGAAGGGCACGTTGCATGAATAAATTACGAGTCAATAAAATATAAATACCTTAGAAAATAAAATGAATACTTAGACTTGCTAGAATAGAGAATAAAACAATTCATTAGAACTGGTAGTGATGCAAGAGCATCGCCATCAAATAAAAAGAGGCCAAGAGAGGAGGAAGAATTCGACACCTCAGTGTACAAAAGTTTCAAATCATCATTTAACCAAAGCAAAGCGAGTTGTTGACATATTTTGGAAATATCATTTTTAAATACTTTATTTGTAAAGTCGGGTCACCCCCTAAGAATGGCAGGATATCGTAAATTCTTACACGACTGTAAGGTGTTACATATGTAGAGTGTCAACTCTTATCTAATAATAACTCATATTTATTGTAATAGGACTAAGTAGGTAACCGCTAGAACGACGATGGGACAAAATTCAGATAGGACGGAGAGGAGATCGAGAATCCACTCCTTAGATAGGTTTTTTGTATTGTGTTGTAAGACATAATAGAGTGGGAGGATAGAGTATGAGAATTTAGATGTAGCAGTTAGACATAGAGATTTTGGAGACAGTGAAGAACTGCGTTGTTTATGTAAATACTTCATGAATGAATAAAATAGACAAAAATTGTTCCAAAATCTTGGACAATGTTCATTTCAGTGTGTATTTGAATTAATGATATGCTCTATGTGTGTTTATTTCATTATGCTTATGAATGTTGTTCATATTTGAAGTTTTGATTAAGTTTCAATTGTTTATCTTTTGAGAGCTCAAATGCAAGGAGTGCATATTGTCCGCAAGGTGTGCGTTGACAGAGTCTAGAATTGACTCAGGGAAGCTCAAGAGAGATAATGGGAACTTCAGTCTGAGTGGTGCAAGGAGTGAACAAGTTCTAAAATCGACTAAGTGTCGAAGAGATCAGGACTATGAAGTGCAAGGAGCATGTAACAAGATTTCTTTCAAAGAAATTTCTAATTCTGAAGTTACGAAATACAAACTCCATTTGGACCGTAAATCCAAAGAAGGATACGTGTCAATATATCATTCATTTTAGGGAAGAAGCTATATGGGAATAAGGGGTAGTGCAACATCAAAATTTACCGAAGTCCAAAGAACAAAAAAAATCGTGATCGTTGGTTCAAGAGGATGTGTGGCGGAATATTAGCTAATTCAGAAGAGGAGCACTTCGGAGGGTAAGCTTGGCTAGTAGTGGCATGAAGATCCAATTACCGAAGTTTTGAAGTGCTGAAATAGATATAGGTAGTTTGTCTCAAAGGAAACATGTTGACAGAGCTGATACTTCAAAGGAAAGGAACTCCGAAGGAAATTGAGAGTGGTGAATCAAAACTCCCAAAGCCCGAATTCCCAAAGTAAATCATGATCGTCGGTCTGAGGAAGACACGCGTCAACATATCATGGACTTCGGAGAGGGGAGCAAGGGGAAATCAGAGCATTGACCATAAGTCATATGAAGCGCTAAAGAGGTAAGAGGATAAAACCTTAGTCATTGATTTCATAGACACGTGGTATCATCTCCGTCATTTCGGGGAGAAAAGGCTTGGAGCGTTCGAAACTCTCGAACACCAAAGTCCCAATGTGAGGGAAGGTGGAAGATTAAGTCCATGGTTTTCACTCGGGGTCATGTGGAGGACCTTGTGGGTGTTCTGAAATTCTTGAAAAGGATATTTCATACCCAAAGTTTTGTACTTTGACATGTGGAGAAAATTGTGAAGGTTCAACATGAACCTGTGAACTAATTCGACTTCCGAAGTCGACTGATCCTTGACTGGGAGGTTGCACAGCCCCGAGAGTGGAAGGGGTCTGGATCAAGTGGTATCAGAGCCTAATTTTTGTTTGCAGACAATAGACAAAGGAGATACAGGATAAAGTTTGATACCATCAAGTGGTGTCAAAGCGTGACTTTTCTCGCAGAATGTAGGAAAAGGTGAGAAGGTGAAATGTTATGTTTCATAGCATCAAGTCAGAGAAAAGGAAATAAAAGCAGTGGAGTCATGCCACCTAGAAGGTGCATAGCGAATCCAAAAATGGAAGAAGAAATTTGACGACTCAGAATGAGATTGGATTCCATGGAAACAACACAAAGGAGAGCACCATATGATGGTGATGTCAGCGAACCTGAAAGTGAAGAAGTAGAAGAAGAAGGATCTGCAGAAGGAGAAGTTGGGAATAAATGACTTCTAAGAGTTGTTTTGAGAATAGGAGCCAGAGAAAAAATAGAATTCCCTATGTATGAAGGAAAATTGGAAGTTGAAGAATTGTTATATTGGGTACATGTTATGGATAAATACTTCGATTATGAATAAATTGAAGAAGAAAAGAAAGTGAAGCATGAAATAACCATGTTGAAAAGTCATGAAAAGTTATGGTGGGATGAACTACAAGTTGATTGTAGATGCAAAGGTAAATAGAAAATCAAAATTTGGGACAATATGGTAGTTAAGTTGAAAGAGAAATTTATCCCTAAAGACTATCAGACAAATCTGTTTCGAAAATTGCAGAACCTGAGACAGAAAAGCTTATCAATGAAAGAGTACAATGAAGAATTCTATAAACTGAATATCAGGGTTGTACATAAGGAAAATGATGATGAAAAAATATACAGGTACATAAATGGGTTGATATATGAGATACAAGATGAAATTAGCATGTTGTCTATTGGCACAATTGAGGATTCTTATCAAGTAGCCTTGAAAGTTGAAGAGAAGTTGGACAGAAAAAAAAAAATCTAGTCAAACAGGGGAGGAAATTCAAGTAGAGGCAAGGAAACTGCCTAAGAGAAGTTCCAAAAGACAAATAAAGAGGTTGGGAAGCATCATAATCACCCTGGAAAAGGAGGAAGTTATAAAGAAGGACAACACGGAGGAAGACAATACTCTCCTCAAGGAAGAGGAAGAGGCAGAGTGGCGCAGTATGAGGCAACCCTCAAAGGTTCCTCCCTGCTCTCACCAGGACCTTCTCTCTCTCCAGGCCCGAAGGGTCAATGCTCTTCCAAATCCTCTCGGGAGTCTTCATCACCCACAGGATACTCCTCGAGGATCTCCTTTTCACGAATCTTGATGACACAATTTTCGTGCAAATCCAAATCCCGAACCCCGATGGTCAACGGGTCAACCCTTTCTTGCGTCGGGGATTCCCCTATCGGGAAATCGACGATTTTGGTGTCGTGATTCACTCGCCTCGCAAATCACCGAACCCCGAATCTCCGGATTTGTGCCACCTGGCCTTATTAAAATCAACGGTCCCTTCGGAAATCGGGAAATCGCTACTCGCGATTCCGACGTGCATGCAACTCTTGCATCGCCAAACACCGAATGACGAAATACCGATATGATGGGATCTCACACCATGTGTCCCCTCTCTGATCAACGGCTGCGATTGACTCAGGAAATCGCTACTCGCGATTCCGACGTGCATGCAACTCTTGCATCGCCAAACGTCGAATGCCGAAATCCCGATA
>JASDQU010369369.1:1357-11443 GCA_032191745.1 Picea mariana
CGCCGACTGTGGGGTAAAAGGAGGTTTCCCCCTCTAAGAGGCTTATTATCTGAAATTATCTCTTTTTCAAGGCATTGAGTACTTTTTCTAGGGTTTTTCTATGCTATATTGATATTTGGTTCTTAATAGACATAAGCAAGATGACAGTATGATGTTTGTCACACTTGCAACACTTGTGGTCAATATGTGACACTTGCGGACACAATGCGACACTTACAACGCTTGTAATGAAGACACTTGTGACACTATTGAAGTGGAATGACTTTATTTCTCCAAAAAACAAATATTACATCAATTGCAACTTAAAGGGTTCATTACAAGTGAGTTTATTACAAATTTCACTTAGAAGGGAAAAAATCAATTAAGGGTACCATTTATAGACCATTATTTCTTAAAGGAAGTGATGAGATAAAGGGGACCATTAAGACGTATTATAGCAACCATTGTGTAAAATAATTAAAGATGTTTGTGTACAATTCAAGGAATAGTTAGTAAAACTCATAGTGAAAATTTTCAAGGTATCCTTTGCAAAGATGGACTTAGAGGTTGAATCCCTTATTGGGGATGTTGGACCATTAAAATATAAAGTAGCATAACATGAATCACAATAGAAGACGCAATATTTCAACAAAAAAATGGACAAGATTTTACTATACAAAGATAAAGAAATTAATCGCTTAAGAAACAAAAATCAAACTTTTCTCACCAAAATTAAGCAATTAAAGAAAAATAAAATATTGATTATAAAAATTGACACGGAGACATTTACTGACCTAATTTAAGAATATTAAGACATAGAAAATAATGGATATAAAGACCTTTACATATTCAATCAAAGTTGAAAATTCAAGTGTCAATTCAAGTGTCACTGTTGACAAATATTGTTAACCAATAAAGTGACACAATTGCATGGAAAAAATTTGAATCTAAATTTAAAGTGATTTAGGAGTGTCCTAAAATTGAGATCAATAAGAAGCAATTTACAATGGTACCTTATTAACATTGAAATGACATTAATTATTACACGCTCTAATCAACTTGTCACCATTAATATTTTGGAAGCTTTAAATATCCTTTCACTTTGTAACACCAATAGTGTTTGGTAAAAAACATTTAATACTTTTAAATTGTTATTTCAATATGCAATGAGGCTTGACATATGTGATGCTCGATATAAGAAGGTGGCCACTACACCACTGATATTATTTTATAATCAAAACCAATGACTTCAAATTTTCTCATGATATTATTTCTCTTTGGACCATCAAGCCAAGAGTGCAAGTGCCAAAATTATCCTCATACACACCAACCGATATTTAGAATACATGTTGGGCTATCATTCCTACAATAATATCACCATTTGAGGGAAGAATATTAATTTATAGGTTTTCTATTATTGAAAAAGATGATAAAATTCCCCATCAAATGGATGCAAACCATACTTTCTCAAAGTTGTAAGGATATTTATTCTCTAATTGATCTACCATATAATTTTGAATGGGATTTGGATGGATACCACAGTTCTCTCCCACATTCAAAGAATGAGAGAGAGTGATGTTATAAAGTCGATGCCAAGGATGCTGAGTTATGCTTAGTGGGAAGTGTTATGGGATAAAATCTCACATGGATCTCACTAAATATACAACAAAATCTTCGTAGGACTTGCCTATTGATCCTAGACAGAAAGGGGTTTAGACTTCTATGGTATTCTTATATCTAAGTCAAGCAATCTCATTTATACCAAGAGGGGATAGATTAGCATACCTTGTCTTGAAGGTTGTTCTTGTGTATCATGGTTGTTGTAACTCCTGAAATGCAACTCCATCTCCTGCAACTTGCTTCCTTCACAAAAGCAACAATCAACACCAATATCCTTCTTCTCCTAGTGTTATAAATCATTAATATACCTCAGATATAATTTGATTTACCATTCATAAAATTAAATTCAAAAATTTGCATCATAAATGTTGGATATGTGTTATATTCTTTGCACGACTAGAACTAGTGTCTATGTTGAGGTGGGAATGCAGGGGGTAAGAGGGGGGGAGGGAGCCCCCTTGCGCGGGGGTTCGGGGGAAATGCCCTCGATTTTTTTTCCTTGGTTTTCGTGTCCATTTTTAGGTGGTCCTCAATTTTCATGTCCATTTTTAGGTGGTTTTGGCACATGGTTTTCTAAGGAATTAGGGTTGTTGACTAATCCAGGTCATTAGATTAGGGTTTTGGATGCTGCTAGATCCTATATGTATATTGTATTGTAAACAATGTATGAGGTGAATGAATATAGAATATGTTGGTTTTCCCAGTTTGGGTTTCCAAGGGAAAAATCTCTGTGTAATGTGTGTATTTTCCATTGTATATTTTATGTTCTTTTATTGAAAATATGTTTGCAGTAAATTATTGTACAAGGTTAAAATCTACAATAAACACAAACTATTAGGGGAAAACCATCGATATATTAATATAACAAACAACTTACATCAAAACATACCTTGGTGATGATGCCATCCTCCCTTGACTCCTTTCTCCTTGCTTCTCCCTTCAACTTCTTGGTTAGGCTAGGCTCTTTGACTTCTAGCTGTGATGGATGGGAAAATCACCTCTATAAATGGACAACATAACAATACTCTTGAGTTATTCCTCTCTTTCCCAATAGTTTCCTTTTTTATATAGTTCTTTGGAGGAGGCTTGGGAGAGATTCTAGATCTTCTAGAGACCACTAGAGACTCGAATGTTGTGAGTTCCTATGCCCTTGCCATGAATATACAACTCATATCTCGATTATATACTCGTAACTCCCCGAATATAGAAGTTTAAGGGGTCATTGCTTGTTAAAATACTAATGATCTGTGATGATCATCACTTGTTGTCCACTATGTGTCCAACAATGATCTCCAAAAAGGGTTGAAATGTTAGGAAAAACATGCATTTGGATTACATTTTCTTATGGATTCCCTTCTGGCATGTAGGGTGGAAATTAAGGCTAACTCAGATTCCCCCTAATGAGTGAGGTAAAAAAAGGAATGGATGGATACAATACATTACAATAAAATGTGGAACTATGTCATGAACACAATCATATCCACCAACAAATACAATGTGGACCTATGACACAACACATATATATCAGGAAGACAATAAGCATCGAGGAGAGTACCAATGAAGTCTTCAAAGTATTCATAGACAATTGATATACTCCATCACAACTTGGGAGGGGATGCTTTAAATGAATGTTGTGGCCCCCAAAGCCAAGTTATTCATCCCAGACCTTGATGGTATGAATATACAACATGAAAATAGACGAGATGATGTCGAGCATGGAAAAAACCGTCTGATTATCGGTCATTGATGTATATCGTTAACATATGAAAGGGGACCCATCAAATATGAATATGGACTTAAAGGTACCTAGTAAAATCTAGTGAGTGTGAATATATGAGCTGGTGTCAAACACTCGTAGAATCAATCAAACAAGAGTTAATAAACCCTTTATGGATCATGAGGAGGCCTACCACTAGGAATTGCAAGTTCCAAGGTACTAGCTGGTTTCTAGATCCCTCTCCTAGATAATGCATTGAAATCAATAGGAATAGATCCATCAAAGGAGGGCCATCCCCCATCAATCAACACAAAACATACTCTGAGAGATGATGTCAAGAGAGAATTACTAAGTACAACTGACACAGGGATGACTGACTCGAAAAGTCAACAAAACAGTAGATGGCCAAATCAGAATTAAAATTCCCTTGAACATATAGCATGAAACATTGGTGACTTGGCAGTGAGACACAAGAGCTGGACAAATATAATGCAACAATCTAGGAGGCATTGAAGCACTCTCCATGATGACTGGAAGAGTAACTAGTTGGAGGAGTATCTATGAATCATATTACTGGGACGACTCCTAGGCAAGCTAAAACCCAAATGTATGACGAGGACTCAAACATGTGCCATGTTCAAGGGTGAATCGACTGACGTTGCCATTTTGAGAATAGACCAATGGTGAAAAAACCCCTCTTTTTTTTTTATTTTTTTGTATTTTTTGTCTCCTTCATGGTTTAACAAACTTGAAAGAATGACACAAGTATGCTCAGTTTCCTTCATGGTTTAATGAGAAAGAAATAATGATGCAAGTAATATTGATATATATTTTTTTCGTATATTTTTACGAGTCCAAAAAAGAGATAAAAGTATACTCAGTGGGAGAGAACATGTGGCTTAATAACATGCTCCTATGTTTCAAGTGCATGGAACTGACCTAAGAAAGATAAATGCAAATGGTGCAGGAAAGTGAGATCCACTCTTAGCAGTTGTTCTCTCCATGGGTAGATGGATGAAAATAGAGGCCAAAAAATGCAAGAGGGGGATGGTCAAGGCTACTGCAATGGTGGTAAGTGAATCAAGGAAATGACATTGCAACTGTGGGAGTTATGACATAGGAAACAAATGTATAGGATACCATTAAGAAACAAGCTTTTCAGAAAAATGGGGCTCAACTTCAAGTCATGGAGAGTCTAAAGGAGGGCTCCTAGGCCTATGGGAAATCACAACATGGGAACTGAATGGAAATATGGGTGCCAAGTATGGTGACCATGAAGAGTAGGGACTATCGAACCAACTATGATGTGCAAAATGAGTGGCTAATGTCACAACCAACAGGGATCAAACCTAAGGCATAATGTAACAACATAATGGATGGTTAAGAATGAAAAACTGGAAATGTATGGAAAAACATATTCCTATATGCCAGTTTGGGAACACGTACCTCAAGTTCAGTGGAAGTCACCAACTTTGTAAAAAATTCCCTTTAATCCTGTCAACAAATGTAAACTAGATATTGGGGTCAAAACACATAGTGAAATCTCAAAAAGGAAAATATTTTTGGATTTTTTGGATATGATATATGAAAAAAAAGAACTCACACCACACACCTATGTACAAGGAACTACACATTCTGATGATTTATGTAGTGTAGATCCCAATGCTAGGCTCCAACCAAGTATCTTTTTCATAATTGATGAACGCATGAGCCAATGTTGGCATCATATGGCTTACCATGTCGGGGCCATGCCGCATAGAAAAACAATTATGCATACATAAATATTCATTGTGAGTATTATTGTGAGCTACAGAAGCTCTTTGATGGGCTCCGTTGAGACATGAAGTAAGTATAAAACATGAATCTTTGAGGGAAGGGGAAGCAGATAATTTAGTAGAAAAAATATAATCAATGCAGAAAAGGGTCAAGACTGGGAGGGATAAGGGATGTCCTATCAAATGCCTCAAGTATTGAATCATGACTCATCATGATAAATATCATTATTTCCAAATTAAGACAATATGATTGATGCATGACCTCATCCTTTGGATTTTCTATGGAAGCCATGACTTCTAGGATGGCCTCTTCAAAAGTCAACTCAATATCTAGGAAATCATGTGAACTCAGAGAGTCAACAACCTATATGGGAGGAGTAGGTTTATCAAACTCCATATGAGGATGGAGGTGTTGACCAATATTAGTTGATGTTCATGCTATTGTTGGATCGACAATATTGACTATAGTGAGCGGAAAGGAAGCTCCACAAAACTCAACGTGCTCAAGATGAGGTACCGCCCAAGGATTAGAAGACCCAAGGGATCCATTGGTAAATGAATAAATCATGTTCATAGGAGTGAGGTTTACAATGGGACATGGTGGGGGAAGGAGAAATATTTCCATAAGTGAAGGATCTTTGAACATCCCCACACCAATGCTCATGTAGGAATGTTGGGTATCACTGATAAAAGGGTACATTATAACTAACATTGGATCCAAGGTCTGGGGTATAGAATGCAAGCTGATCAATCGTAAGGATTTTCCCTTTATGAGGGAAACGTAGGACCCTAAATATTGACAAGACAACTACAATAATTAAATAGAACCAAATACGTTCGAGTAGAAAATTGTACTCAAGATGTGCATCAAAAACCTCCACAACAATCGAGATAGTCTTACCACCTAACTTGATGGGTAAGGCAATGATTATTCCATGAGGCTGGAACATGTTTCCATCGAATGATTTCAATAGCGTAGTAGATGCATCAAGCTTTGGAGAGTCTAGATATTTCCAACAAGACATAGTCATGATGAAAGTCGAGGCTCCTTCATCAATCACAATTCGATAGATGATTTTCCCCAATGTTGCACTATGATATGAAAGGTGACCTGATGAGAGAGCCCATTAGTAACCTGAGTAGTTTCAAAATTTATCAATATCGACTCCAAGGGATCAACCTAACCTATGGATGATAACAAGGCTTTTCACTACATTGGGAAACTTTGGAGAACTTTGAGGGAAGACATGGCACATGGTGCTTGGGTCAAGTCTTCTACAATATTGTAGTTGTGGGCATCCCGTTTGTTGCGATTATGCATTGTACGTCAAAGAACACCCTTCGGGGGGGTGAAATGGTGCATTAAAGGATGGATTCTCAATCTGAAGAGGGACACTAGGTTGGGAAGAAAATGATGCTTCTGGTATGGCATGCGAAGGCTTGAGAATGTCATATTTCTTGGCTCGAGTCTACAAATTAACCATTTGGTCACACATGGAAATGGAAACATTTGAGGAAGAACCCTCTTGATGAGGGGTACTTTCCATGCCTCTTTGGAGAGGGGCAAGATTTGTGGAAACCATATTTTGAGTTTGAGAGGGGAAAGGATGGGTTACGACAACAGGTTGTTGGGGGGTCCACTGCTGCGCCAAATAGTGATGGATCCCATCCTTCCTGGGACATAGATGAGGAGGGTGATCCTCCCCATAGATCATTCAGGGAAACCAACTCTTATTATTCTCCTTAGTGCCCCCCTCTTGAGTGTTTTGGGTGGGCACAATCCCTTTCTTAGTATAAGAATTATTTTTCTTGTTCCTTTTCTTCATTCCTCTAGGATGTTGAGGATTATTTGGTTATGTGGACTGCACTGAATTCACCTCGGAGGTATGAGTAGGGACTGAAGCAGGTTAAGAACTAGTATCAAAATATGACTTAATAGATATGTGACCCATCTAATCAACTAACTGGTTCACAGAGGAATGAGAAACAAAACCAACCACACTATCCACATGGGGTCCTAGGTTTGGCTTCTTTATATATGTCAACGGTCTAGGAGAATTTTGGATAATGTCATAAAGTGTGCCTGACTGTGAATAAATCATGTCTAAGTGTTGAGCATGTAGAATGGATTGCTCATCAATAGATGCCCTGACAATAGCTACATCCTTAGAAATGGGTAGTAGGAGGGACTTGGTGAACCACTCCATAAGGAGATTGTCCAAAATCTGAGTCGTAATGATAGTACGCCTTCATCTCCACTCATGTATATGATCATAAATGTGAGTGTCATTATCTTGACATAGTGAAGTCAAGAGCTCAGTTCCAATATCATACCATATGGGTAATTGGTAATACATCAAGAACAACATTTTCAGGTTGTTGAAGATTTTAAAGTAACTTCCTTTTAATTCAATACACCATTTGGTGGAAGCTCCAGTCAGAGATCTCTAGAAAATATGCAACCTCACACTATCATCCA
Source organism: Picea mariana (assembly GCA_032191745.1). NCBI lineage: Eukaryota > Viridiplantae > Streptophyta > Pinopsida > Pinales > Pinaceae > Picea > Picea mariana. The sequence continues at coordinate 8,928 of JASDQU010369369.1, forward strand.
TCAATGAGTTGGATGAGCACCATAAGTGGCAAGTCATGATTTGTGTGGAGGGGTCATCTCCTAGATTACCGTTGAACTTTGAAATATCTGAAGGTAGCTTCGTAGGAACTACCATCCATGAAGGGTCATGGGAAATAGGGTCATTCATCAACCATGAAAAATTGGGTAAGTCTAACATTGTGAGGAATGAAAACTATGCAAATGAATACTGGGAGGGAGGTGAAGTCTCTGTTGTTCCATATGGACCTTGCGACCCTCCTATATTTATACTACTGAAGGATTGAGGATCTCCTAAAGAGTGAGTTCCCCCAGGAATGGTGGCACTCCCAGGAGCATGACTACTCCCAGGACCAAACATGCCCCTAGGGGTAAGTGTATATCCTCTTAGAAAAACATTCCCAAAATTAGTCTCAGGAAAGAAACCCCTAGGACTGGATGTGATAACAAAGGGAAATCCTCCCCATGATGAAAAGTTTCCCCTAATGGATATAAAGTCCCTAGGGAAAGTTGTGCTAACTTAAGGAAAGTTGAAACCTCTTGGCATACTACTACCCCCAACCTAACTAGGGACAACCTCAAAACCACTAGGAATATTCCATCCAAAAGGTACACCATCCCCTAATGATGTTAGGTTGATCATAGGATTGGTGGAGGTGGAAGGGATTCTTGTTACAAGGAAAATCACTCTATGGCATGGGGTAAACCACAACAAACAGAAATGACTGCAGAAATCAACTCTAATCTCAAGTATGCTATATAAACAAACATGTTAAAAAGACAAGATAAAGATCCTACCTCGTCTAGACATTTGATGAAGTCCACCATTGAGCACTTGACTCAAAGCAATACACCTGCAACTTGTCCTCAACAACCAAGATACGCAAGAATATGGTGATAATATATAAATTTAGCACATATAATAGCATAATCCATCAATATTCACAACAAATACGCCCATGGAATAACAATTCAAATATTTGCAAGACGTTAATTGGAAGAGAATGTTGGAAAATATTGAACAAGCAACGAATGCGTGTTGATGGTGGTTGTCATTAATGGCAACAGTGAAGATGGCAGAATAAAATATTCGAACGTAAAGCTCAGGAGGAACAACATGGAAGAAGACACGCGCATAAAAGCTCGAGATACAGGGGTTTGCAGAGGAGAAGGAAGATGATGACTGTTGGATCCCATTTAAATTTTCCGAAAGGCCGATAGCCGTAAGATCTGCAGAAGATGTGCAGAGGTTAAGCGCAGGGGTTAAGTCCTATTGTGCAGAGGAGAAATCCTAGAGGAATAGGGACCGTCCATTTGCAAAGACAGGTGGCAAAGGATCGGGTGCTGTCGGAGTTTTGCTCATCGGGGAATCGGGAATCGGAGTTTCACGAGTCCCGTGTTCAGTTACAACGAAAACTCCGAAATCGCGATATGCTATTTCGCGATTTGATCGCAACCGTCGAGCTAGAAGTAATCTGGACCGTTGAATCTCGACATAGAGTGCGAGTACTGTTATGATTGAGGAGATGACTCAGTGACCGTCGGATTCAAGCGCAAGACCCGATCATCGTCGGATCAAAGATAATTTGCACAACTTTTAAAATACAAGGAGAAGTGGGAGTAATCGCGATGTGCAAATTGCGAGATCTAATCTAGACCGTCAGATCCAGAAATGATCAGGACCATTGATTTGAACTCTCATGGAGTGTTGGGGATCGCGATTTGAAAGTGACAAGAACTAGCAACTTTAGAAATGCCGAAATCGCGATACGCGATATCGCGATATAATCGTAACTGTTGAAACGAGATCGTATCCGGACTGTTGATCAAATTCTATGTCGGAATTTCGTGAATTGGAATATGGTAAGGATTGCAACATAAATTGCGAAATCACGATATGTGACATCGCAACATAATCGTGGTCGTTGAGCCGAAATTACATTTGGATCGTTGATTCGACCGATATATGGAATTTTGTGTATCGGAATTTATAAGTGAAGTTTGACATCGCAAATGCCGAAATCGCGATGGTGAAATCCCGATTGGATCTGAACCATTGGATCAAATATTGATCAGAGGGTCACTGTTCTCTCTCACAGTTAACGACTGAGTATAATTTCTGTTAAGTGAAATGGACTCATTATGAAGAATTAGTTAGCGTTTCAGATGACGATTCAGTTGCTTAGACAGTTGTCATCGTTCTTGCCGAAGGAGATGGGAAGTGGAATCGTCAAGGCAGGATGTATAAAAGAAAACGAGTGACACTGTATGTGGTTGGTCGTTCTGTAGGGAAAAAGGAACGAAATAGAAAGAAAGGAGAAAGGAGAAGGTGTTGAGGATCAAGTTTAATTGATGTACAGAATGAAATGAAATGTATATCAGAAACAGAGCAAATGACAGGCAAAGTAGAAGAAGAATAGAATGACAAAAGAACGTGATGCAGAGCAGACCTATTGAGGAAGAAAAGAATTGCTGAACAAAATGCAGAGCAGACCTGTTGAAGAAGAAATGAATTGCAG
>JASDQU010369380.1:0-11443 GCA_032191745.1 Picea mariana
GAAGAAGAAGTTGCAGCAAATTACAACACCTCATATTTCAAAGAAGCAAATAGAGGTGAGTTCTTTTGCTTTAATTATGAAGGAGTAAGACATGTTGAATTTGAATGTCCTTATCCAAGGATTGAAAGATATGATACCGGAGAAGAAAATTACAATTAAGAAGAATAAAATCATGAAGCAGAAATGATTCAACAAGAAGATGAGAATCTTAAAAAATTGAAGCATGCTGACATTGAAAATAACAAGCTACAAAAAAACATAGAAAACTAAGAAGTGAATTGAAATCTTGAAGAAACAATTAGAATACTTTGAGAAACTAAGAGAAGAAACCATTTCCTTGAAAAATATACTCGAAGAAGCAAAAAGACTGGGAGAAGTAAGGAATTTCCAAATGATGAAGAAAGAAGAAGAATGTGAGAAACTTGAAGAAGAAGTTGTCTCATTGAGGAAGAGAAGTTGTCTCATTAAGGAAGAGATTAAGAAACTCTCGAGTGCCAAAAGACTTAACACATCTTGGATGCATGGGTGAAACTTCATACAAAGAAGATGCAAATACCAACAAGAAGGTTGAAGAAAGCTCTACACAGATAGTTGATGAGAAGTGGACCAGGATACCAGAAAGAAGGAATGATTACAAAATAGATGAATATCCAAGAAGACCTCCTACCTTCAGGAATCAAAGAATCTTCAATCAGTATGAAGGAAACTATAGAAGAGTAGATCATGAACCCAAATGGACTACATCACAAAGAAGGTCACTTACTCCCAGGTATCAAAATTTATCTCTTGTTCATTGTTATACTTGCAAAAATTTTGGACATAAGGAAATTAATCGCAGAATCAATGAACGAAACAACTATTCAAGAAACATGAACGGTGTAAATAGAATATATGGAAAAAATTGTGGATTTTTCAACATAAGTAATTATTCATTTTCCCCATTGATGGACAAAAATATTGTATGCTACAAATGTAATTATCTTGGTCACAAAGCACGAGATTGCAAATATATGAATGAAGATGATTCTATGCCAAATGTCCCTATTCCAACCATAGCATGGAGAAGGAAAGAGATTCTGAACAATGAAGATTGTCGAACAGCATTGATCGCTGAAGAATGTAAAGAAGAAGATGAATGGTACATAGACAATGGATGTTCTTCACACATGATCGAGGATCAAGACAAATTCATCAGCTTGAAGAGAAAGGGTGGAAATGTTGCATTTGGAGATGACTCATCTGCCAAAATACTTGGAAAAGGTGTAGTAGATCTTGGAAGAAAAAATGTAAAAGCAAAGAATGTCCTATTGGTTGAATACTTGAAGCATAATCTACTCAGTGTTAGTAAAATGTGTGATCGAGGATATACTCTCACGTTTGACTCATAAAGATGAAAAATCAAAGAAGAAGTTTCAGGAAGATTGGTCGCAACTGCAACAAGAAGACCAAGTAACATATACATCCTAGATCCACAAAAAATCTCCAAGGAATAAAAAGACCATAAAAATGAAGTGTTATTAAGTGTTATATGTTCAGGGGGAGCATCCCCAAAGATGAGAGTTACATTTTTCCATTAAACTCAGGGGGAGTAGCCCCATCCTTTGCCATTGATGTCAAAGGGGGAGAGAAACCATGAGAAAGAGGACAGGGGGAGCATGAGTGTTTCCATCAATGACAAAGGGGGAGATTGTTGGAAGATTGGTTGTTGTCATTGATTTCAACCCTAGTCATTGGTTGTATTCATTGATGTCAACCCTAGCCATTGGATTTTGGACCCCACAGTTGATGGAAGTAGATAGACATGAAGGATTTTACACATGAAGATACAAAACCCATGGATGGATAGTATAAGTCATGTAGCTTCTGGTGGTATGTGGCACGTCACGTGTATCCTCACGATTGAGGAGAAATGAATTTTTGAAGATGACAATGTGAATTGAAGAAGAAACTACATGTCAACCCTAATGTTAAAAGGAAGTGACATAAAGGGTATAAATACATATCATTATACATTCATTTTAAACACACACAAGGATTTTAATGAACAAGGAGATATAAGTCAAATTTCAGAGGAAATATGAAGTAAAGAAGGCCGAATTTCAAGGGAGGGTGAAGTCTTTTGGTGATGTGTTTTATGTGATGGTTGGTTGATGGTGATAATTTAATGTAAATTTTTATTATCTCTCATATATTATTGGGTGGAAGGAAGGGGAAAGGATGGAGAGTTAAACCCTCTCTTGATATTGGAGTATTGTATTTTCCCTTTGGAGGTTTATCCCTCCCTTTATATTTGGAAGGTGTAGCTTCCCTTGAACAATAACTATCGATTATTTATCAGATATTGTGCAAGGTGTATTGTGGTGCATTGGTGTAACTCTCCTACTATTGTTCATTTCTTATTCGATATAATTGAATATATAATCTGGTTGAAGTATAAGTTGAAAAAAAAAAAAATTGTACTTGATACTGATTCAACCCCCTCTCATTATCAATATATTTAAGTTTAGGACCCATGATATCACGGCTCAAGTAATAGATGGCATGCTCTTGAAGCTCATCATCCTTCTGAACTAGAACCATGCCAATTGAAGACTCAGTTGCTTCTAAATACAACAAATAGTCTCGATTGTAATTCAGGGGACTCAACAATGGATTTGAAACCAGATCCTTCTTAAAAGCATCAAAAGAACATTGTGCAGCTTCATCCCAACAAAATGGGACCCCTTTCTTCAAAATGTGCATAAATCCCTTCGTTATGTTAGCATAGTTTGGAATAAAATGCCTCAGAAAATTTTCCTTTCCTTGTAGGTTCTGAAGTTGTTTGATAGTGTGTGGGGGAGGAAATTGAATGATTGCCTCAACCTTCAAAGGGTCAACCATGATCCTTTTTTTCGAAACGATGAATCCTAAAATATGACCAGAGGTCACACAAAAAATGCACTTGTGTGGATTGAATCGGATCCTATAGAAATGACATTGTTCGAAAACTAAGCGAATGTGTAAGATATGGTGTCCCTCTTGCGCAAGTGAGTCATGAAATCGTCTAAGTATGCCTCCATTATGTTCTTTAAGTCATGAAAGGAAAACATCATGGCCTGATGGAATGTCCGGCCATCGTTTTTAAGACCAAATGACATTTTCCTGTAAGAAAAAATACCCCAAGGACATATAAAGGTCATATTGTGTTGGTCTTTCGAACGAATTTCAATTTGGTTGTAGCCCGAAAAACCATCCATAAACGAGAAAATATCGCTCCTCAGACACTCATCCAATAAATGATCAATAAATGGTGTGCGAAATTTGTCTTTAGGACATGCCTTATTCAGGTCCCTAAAATCCATGCAAACACGAATTGTGCACTAATTCTTATCGACGAGAATAGGGTTGGTGACCCACTTCATAAGAGGAACTGGGTAGATAAATCCTACATTGAGCATTTTCTCAACCTCCTCCTTTATTGTCATTCCCTCTCTTGGGTTCATAGGTGTCAACTTCTGACGAACCGGTTTAACATTTTCATAGTTTCAAATATCATGTTAAACTATTCGAGGATCAGTGCCAAGCAATTCCTCGTAAGATCATGTGAACACATATCGAAACTCCTTAAATAGTGTCGTATATTGAGTGATCTTGTCTTGTGAGAATTCCTCTCTAATAATAATGTTCTTGAGAAATTCAGGATCTCTAAAAATGTTAATCGGGATCATTTTTTATATGTTAACCATGTTTCCTTTGGCATAGACACCTTGTCTAGCCAAAGAGTTGACTACTCTATCAACACTTCCAACCATGGCTGACTTGAACTCTTCCCTCTCAATTTGACTGAGTTCTGGAAGGAAAAACTATCTAAGATGTAAATCCTCCCATAGCCTTTCGGCTCCGACTATTGCCTCAATAATTTCTTTGTCTGAAGGAAAGACAGTATCTAAATAGTATTGATATGTTGAATATCATTGAGCCCAAATAGGCTCAGGAAAGAGATCATCCTCTATGGTGATCAAGGGAGTATGATCTTGGTCTGTTGTGGCCTACTTAATGGCTTGATAGGCTAGTTCAGCAACAAACAAATGTTTTTCCATCCTGGCATGAACTTGACCTTCGACCATACTATATGGTGAGGGAAGGGTCCATGGGTCCTCTATATACGATGTCCTAAATAAAGTGACCCTATTAACCAGAGTAGCTCAAACATACAAAATCAGTGCAGGGATATCAAAAGATCCCATTAGCGAAGGGAACATCTAAAAAAATATGCTCTCAATTGCCACCTAATATTTTTCAATCCAAGGGATAGTAGACCCAGGATTGGTTATCGCGTCAGAAAGGTTGGACGCCACTTGATCGCTAGTCACAATCCTTCCCTCATGGGGAAAGAAAATAATCTAAAAAACTGTCGAGACGTCAGTTTTTATGGAATAAGTCCAACTTCTTCCTAACAAAATATTATAGTTTAGCGGTGTGTATACTACTTCAACTTCAACACAAACATACTTTCCCCCTAGAAATCAGACCATGTGGTCGAAACAAATGTCCATCGAAAGTAGTCAAGAGTGTAGGGGAAGGGGTAAGTTCAGGAGAACCAATAGATTTCCAACATGACAAAGACATCACTCACGTGGAAGCTCCTTCATCAACGACGGTCCTCTTTACTAGGAGATTATTGAAAACAACCCCAATCTAAAATGCCACGTGATATGGAAGGTGTGTTATCACATCAAAATCATCAAACTTCATAACGATTTGACTAGAAAAGTCTATAGCTCCTATGGCTGATAAAAATGCAGTACGTTGCGAAGGGAAACTTTGGAGAACCTCCAAAGCAGACATAACACAAGGTGTCTGAGCCAAGTCTTCCACAACTCAATAATTGGGAGTGGCTCGTGCATTAGGTTTATGCGTCATCCTTTTGTAAACTCCCTTTGGTATGCATGGCACTACTTCTTTCTCAGGCCTCTCTATCTATAGAGGGGTATGATCCTCTGAATTTTTCTTCCCTTTCTCCGTCAACTCAGGGTTATCATAATTATGATTTTTCGTTGAAAAGTCTCCATATTATTTTAGCTTCAAGGAGTTAAGCGTGTTTACAACTCCTTTATATCTTTCATAGGGGGGAGCACTAGAAGTGCCCCCTTGTAGGTTGAAGTTGGAAGTGCCAGCTTGCAATTTTTTCCCTTGTGGAAAAGGGTTTTGCAACACAACAGGTTGTTGTTGTTGATTCAACTTGATAAGCTGGTGGGCTTATTTCATGCATAGGAATTGTTGAGAAAGGTGATAATCATCACAAACCTTACAAGGAAAATTCACTTTCCTCTTCTCATCCTTTGCCCCCTTAGTATTTTTATCTGACTTCTTATTATTACCCCCACCACCTTTCTTACCCTTTCCTTTTCACTTTTCTCTCAGTTGCTGAGGACCCTTCAAAGTCTTCATTTTCACTGAATGTACATAGAAATACTAGTTGGTGGGGGTGGTCGAGCCAGTGGTTGGATCGGTCGCAAGTTGTTGAATAGTAAGTTTATGCATCTGTCTAGTGGCCAGGTTTGTGGATTTTGTCTAAGTAGAACCCACTATGCCATCGACATGTGGGTTGGTATTTGGATTTTCCAAGTCAAGATTCGAACATGGCGCATTCAGCATCATCTCATAGAGAAGGCCTGACTGAGAGTATATAAGATCTAATTTTTGTGCCCTAAAAATCACCTATTCCTCTAAAAACACTCTTGATGTTGCGACGTCTTTCAAAATATACGGGAGTAAGGATTTCGGGAACCATTCGAGGAGGAATTCTGGTGGGACTGTAGCCTTAATCAAGATCTTCCATCTCCTCCATTCCCGTATGTGATCGGAAATGTGTGTGGCATTGTCATGTTCAAAGTTAGCCATCAATTTTGTCCAAGCATCGTAGCGAACAAGGAGTTGGAAGTGGTTTAAGAAAACCATAGCTAGTTCACAAAAAGTCGAGTACTTACCCCTCTTGAGTTCAATATACCATTTGGAAACGCCTCCATTGAGAGCATGCTTGAACAAACGTAATCTGATCAAATCATCGTTTAAAGAGTTGGATGAGAACCACAAGTGGAATGTCATCACGTGGTCCTGCGGGTCTTTGCCACTTTTCCCCTCAAACTTTGGAATGTCCAAGTAATTTAGTCAGGAGCACAGGCCAACTGGGGTCATGATGAATCGGATCATTCATCAACTTGGACAAATCTAAAAAATTCAAAGCTGTCAAAAACAATAACCTAGTCTATTTCATCGACTGATGAGTGGCCTGAAAAGAAGGGCATGCATTGTAACTGGCACCAAGTTTCCAGAAAGAGTTTTTTATCGAACCAGAGCTCGAAATGAATCCTTGTGGTTCCTAGTTAAATGGAGGAAAAACTCCACCTATCTGGTTCCCAGGAGGAAAACTTGGATTACCTCCAGCATACCCCCCATGGAAAGGAAGAAATCTTGGGACGAGGGTGAACTGATCGGAAAATGGGTTTCCCCCTTGCGACATCCCTTGGAAGGGATTCCATTATCCTTGGAGAGGAATGCTCCACAAATGTGCCCCTGGTTAAGAAACCAGTCCTTTCCAGGGGATGGATAGACCTTGGAAGGGGTTTCCCCCTGTCGACACAATAGACATAGTGAAAGGGTTTCTCTTAAACCCACCGTAAATTTTGAACGAGGTCAAAGTTGATGGCATACTAGCAGATTGGGACCTTGTTGACGGGCGAAATTGGCCATCCATCAACTGGAAGAGCGAGTCCGGTCTGGGGTTGTCTAAATAACCCAAGACGTTTGGTGTAACTCTTTCTGATGGATTTAATGGCTCCATTAGCCAATCTAAGAATCCTAAAAGAAACGAATAAAAGAGAGAAATAACTAACTAATTACTAAACACACTATATATATGTACATATGTTCAAATGTAACTATAGTAGTTGTATTTAAGCAGAAGATTTACAAGTCTCATTTATTTACATGATTTACAAGATGCAAGTTTTAATCGAAACTTACGAAAATTGATGTAAAAAATGATTGCTTCTAGGAAGTAGATAAAGAAAGCACATAAAAATATTTATTGTTTTTCTTATATAAATTTAAAGAATCTTATAAAAAAAATTTAATGAAACATGAACATGTGGATAGTCAAAGCTGAACCATACATTGTAGTTTCAATGATATGCAAATGACAGAAAAATACAAAGAAGCTATCATGTCAATGAATTAGTGAGGTGTATCCAAGCATCTGCATGAGTGGTGAACATCCAACTACCATGTCCAAAAGAGAAATCTACAGTGAACCTTATGAATGTTCTAAATAAATTCAGAACATGTATTGGAAGCTTAGGTTTTAATGACAAAAAAGGAACCACAAACATAAACCTGTGATCTCATAATTATATATGATTACAACAAGATAAATCTGGAAGCAATCTATGCATTTTATCATCCAATTTAAAACTCAAAGCTAAATTTCATTATTTAAATCGAAGATATAATCACAGCATTTGTATTTTGATGAAGCAAATGATAGATGGTATTTATAATATAAACCTCCTACACATCACAGATCATTTAATCTAAAGATATCAGACCTGCACATGTAACATGATTAAAAAAAATATAAATAACAACATTATAAACAAAAGGCTAAAGCCAAAATGCATATATGCCGTTCTATTAAGTTTTTGGAATCACTTGTCCATTCTGTAGTCCTGGAAGAAATTGTTTGGATAATAGACTTTAAAGATTGAAAAACTTAATACATAAATGATAATAATTAACCATGTATTGATAAAAAAGACTAAAGCTATTTAAATCAATGCATAATCAATTATTCAAAGAATATGAATATATTATAATGAAAATAAAACCATTTTACTTACAGGACAAAAGCTATTAAGCAACCTAGAATTCCATATTCTTCTTTGAAAATATTCGTCCATTCTCCCAAAGATTCCAACCATCCATTACTCCATTTGAAAAGAAATAAAAAGTTTACAAAAGCAATAATATACAAAAGAGAAAGGATTAAATTCCTCCTCTCCAATTCTTGGATTCTCGTGGCTCTGATCTTTCTCATATATTTATAAAATGAATGAACAGTCTGGGCGTCACTATTAATTTCTGCCACCTGAAATTTGTCTCTAAAAGAGACACAAATATCTCTCAAATCATGCGTTTGTTTGTGAAAATATCTATGTGGAAGGTAAATGGGTCCATTTTGGTTTTGGGTTTTCAACCGTTTCTTATAATTCCTCACGGTTTGGCTGCAATCAATTCTGCAAAATCGTTTGTCTGATCTTGACGTCTTTCCAAATTTTATCTATTGTTGCTCATAATATTATTTGTAGAAATCCAAAATTATTTTTGGATCAATCAACTTGAACGTATTTGGATAATAAAATCAAGCCATGATCATATCCGTATCAAATATTTGATAATAGAAACCAGTGAAACAAAAAGAAACCTAAATTAATAACCTAAAAATTGTGAATAAAACAAAATCTAGAAAAATAAAAAATGAATTTAAAATAACTATAACTTATAACAAACATTGTTTATAATTTGTTTTCAAATATGATCTAGAAGCTTCAAGTTAATGGAGAAAAAACATTAATTTTGGTTTTTTACAAAATCAAACAAATGATAGATAATTCTTTTATTATTATTATTTTGAAATGAGATGCAAAATGAAAAAAGAATTTAATTAATTAATATCACCAAATGATTTCATGAAAATGATAAACCAACCAAGATATTATTTGATGAACTATTGAACCCATTATTCAAAATAGTCAAACTTGCTAATAAGCAAAAGAATGAACACATAATCATCATTTAAATGAAAGTAAACATTAAATAAAAATTAACGTTTTGGTTTAAATTGAGATTCTTATGTTCGTTTCTAACTTTTAACATATACTCTTGTAATGAATGTTTCATACTATAGTGAATGTCTTAAGTTTGTCTCAAAGCAATACAAGGCATAGAACTATTTGAAACGGTTGATTCTGTAGCTCATTTTAATTATCAAGATTCTAATAGGGGCCCTTTAAATTTTGTAAAAATATAAGGGGAGTTGTTGGGGCCCAACAGACCTGCTACCCATAGAAGTGCCCTAGACCAATGTGGGGTTAGGGCCAGAAAATGGAACAAGTCCACTTCCCACTTATGGAGATGACAGAGGTATGTGACCTCCACCCTAAGAAAAGGCCTGATAATGAGGTTGAGTTCTCCCCACGCCAACATTCAATAAATGTGATGTTGGTTGAGAACTCACCAATGTGTTAAACATGCCCATCAACGACATTTCATAAGAGAAAGCATGTGTTGTTGACGTGAAATATGTTGTTGCACTTGAAACTCAAGTGGGGTCGACAATCAATGAGGCAATGTTATTGGTTGTCGCAGCAACATTGGATTGAACCACAATTGTCGTTTGATCTGACATACCCGAAGGAAAGATCCCCCTGGTAATGATTGTTGAGGTGGGAGTTGTATGTGCTCCTGGCCCTAACACTAGAAAAGTGTTGCCCACAATTTCCCACCGAAGGAGGAAACTATTAGCAAAGTTTGATCCTGGAGGAGGGACACATACAACTTTAAATGGGAAAGTTGAAGGTAATGGAGAATTAGCATGTGGCGTGAATTCCTCAGCTCCAATATATCAACAATTACCTCTCCTAGTTCTAGAACGTTGACTTCTAGAGAGTTATGGTCTCTGATCTCAGAATGACCAACCGACATGAATGTTCCTGACTGATCGAGTTGACACCTTTGAGGATGCGGGGGACAATTATTCCTAATATATTCCTCGGGTGGAAGGCCTTGAATTCTCCTCGATCTTCGAGGCGGTAAGTTGGCCACTTTAAGGGTTATATCTCGGTGTCAATTGACTCGCCTGCCTAAGGTTAGACTAAATTCACCAAACACACCATTAAAAAAATACCTAAATATAAAATAGACACAAACAACTCTATCAAGATTCTGACTCAAGTTGATTAAGTCTTGAGACCGAAAAAATAACAAAGTAGGCTTGGGCCCTTTTGGATGAAGGAATGGGTTGATTAAGTCGCGTGGACCACCGAACGAAGGTATGAGAAGAAATTATCTTGACCTCCATAGATAATCCTTATACAGTACAAGTACCCATGCTTCGCGGGGCACTAAAGTGTGTGATACAAAATATGCCCCAGGTACTACGGCAAACCACTGTAGTCACCTTGTGGTTTACCTAGGAAGAGCAACTGAGGTTACCAACTTGCAGCCTGTGCCTGGGGGGTACAGTCAAAAGTTGGGATCAAAAGTGTGGGAAAGGTATCAAATCCTGAAGCCTTGAGAGCACTGCCTCTCATGGAGGTATGGGTACAATTGAAACCAGGGATGATTTTAAGGATGGAAATTTATTTTAAAATGTAGAAACCTTGATGAATCTTACTAATCCTTCATATGACAACTATAAATGTTTGGCGATATTTTTGTAAAAATATTCAAATTTCTAAGGATTTTATATAGTTTTTATAAAATTTTGGCGATTTTTAAGGTAAAATATTTTTATCCTATAGAATTTGGGCGAATCATTTTTCAAATAGCAAATCTCGTTTTTGGAAAAACCATGGAAAATTAGCCCATGAGCGAAATTTAGCCCCTAAAATCATCCCTGATTGAAACCCCCAATATACAATCTATCAACTGTGTTTGGTCCAGCTCTAGAGGGGAATCTTCGTATCTATTCCTTACGTGACCTCGTGTTTAACTCTTGTGTTAGAGGAGCATCCGAACCAACCCATACAAAAACTGGGTTCTACACTCCCTATCTCAGACACTTATGTTTTTTTAGTGGCCTTGGATAAATTTAATCTCCAACCTATGCCAAGGCCCTAGCCTAAACTTGTTCATTTACTGTTAAGGTCCTAACCCGCACATAGGTAGATCAATGTGTTCGGATGTAATAAAGGTCAATATTAATAAGACCTTTCAATAAAATAGAATAAGGCGGATGTAAGAAGACCTAATAGAAGCTTCCGCTTCTAGAAGGATCTTCCTCTAGATGCTTCTTTTTAGTATAAATAGGAGTCGAGGGTATGAGAACCCTAGCTTGGATATTATTGTAACAGAGCGCTGCTCGATTGGAGGTTGCCCCCTCGAAGAGGCCTGTGAACATTGCTATCCGAATCAAGTGCTATTTCTGTTCAAGTGCTATTTCTGTTGCTATTTCGTATATCATTTCTGTGTATTGTGAAGATTATGCTGGATATTTCACTGTTATTCTGTTATTTCTAGCATTTCGTTTCTATTCTGCATATTTTATATATCTGGTATCTTGCAAGTGGTATCAGATCACTTTCCTTGGCAGAAATTGTGGGTATTTTTTTTCAGGGTAGAGACGTATTCCGGCGTCTTTAAGCCACAGAGATCTGTCGTTACGCGCATAAACCCGCGGTTGAGG
>JASDQU010369383.1:0-11359 GCA_032191745.1 Picea mariana
TGAGCCTTAATCTCTTGATCCTTTTCCTTTCAATACCCCAGATTACTAGGGACGTCTCCCTTGGGATTAGCCACCCTGAATAGAAAGAGCCCCCCATCGAGGTGACAGTGGGTGGGGAAGCTCCTGTTACGCCAGATTGACCTTTACTTTTAAGCTACCTGACCTAGACTACAAACTAAGCGATAACACAGCCAAATGGCTGTAGAAAATATTTTCTACAACAGAAAATTCCAACCATGAAAATTGACAAGTAAACCAACAAAAAGATAGACAATAAGCAGTAGAATAAGAGTACAAGTTTAAAAGTAATTTCAACGATTGAAAAAGCAAGTTATAGTAAGAGATTGAATGTATTTTTCTACAACCCTAGTGGTTGTAGATTTTAATTGATTTTAACCAATAACTACTAGGCCAATCAAGACACCTTAGTGGCTTTAGAAAACTTAAGACACCAAGAAAATATTCCAACTTGAACATTTTCAATATCTCTCAAAATCACGTGTCCCAATGCAAGTAATTTATTTCTCCAATGAAAAATTAGATCAGTACCTTTCCAAATGGGTTATGGAGTCTTCTTGTATTAGGTTAGGTATACTAATTCTCTAGGGGTGTAAGCCTTTTAACTCCCTAGAGAAAGTAACCCTAACAAGGTAAATCTAGGAGGGTGTAATCCCTTTTATTCCTCCTAGCAACTTTCACAATGACTTATTCAATAAACAATAATGAGAAAACTTGGTGGAGGGTATGTACCCTTATATTCCTCCAAGGAACTAACCAATAAAAACCATGAAACAAGCAAGCAAAACTAACAATATGCATATTTTTCTTACCAATTCCAAGAAGCATGCAAGATAAACCCTCATTTACTAACCATAGCCCCAAAAGTGTGGTGTAAGGCCTCGAAAGGTGAGTTATTGGGATAGATAGAGCTAGGTGTCAGCTCCAAGCTCTTCTTTCTTGCCTCCAAAGGCAACTTCCAACCTTTGGCTTGCCCCCAAACTTTGGGTCATGGCATCCAACGTGTGGAATTCCTACCTCGATGAAGGCCCAAGTTGGGCTTGTTCCCTCAAATCTCCTTCAGACAAGGTCCTGCAAAGACAGATGAGTGCACCCTCCAAGGGTCTCAAGTCAAATGTATCATGGAAAGTAAAATCACATATAATAAGGGAGACACCTAAACATGTGCATTAAAACTACCTCATCGAATTAAACAAGTGCTCAAAGACCCTATGCATGTTTCCAAGTTTAGATATGGGAGGGTTGTCAAGGTGACCTATTGGGTGAGTCCTTCCTTAAGTCAAGGAGTGTTTCCTAGTTGGTCTCTTCTCTAAGTCATGTGGAAAATATGAAGTGGATGGGAGTAATACTTTTATTCATGGGGTTCATGACATACTAGGGTTCGTATTTTCTCATTTATGGGTGCCTTTGTAGAGGGTGTGGTGCACCTTCATTTTCAACGCAGCCTTTTTCCAAGCCCATTTTATTGCCATTAATTAATTAAAATTTTCCCATGTTGAAGCCAAAGTGGGACTTCTACCTAAGCATGAAAAACATTACCCACCTTAACTCTACCCTGGTCACACTGTGCTTCCCCAAGTTGAAGACAATGTGTGGGACTTCTACCTAACAATGAAAAACATTTCCCACACATGATCTACCTTGGTTGGCATGATTAATTAGTCATTTATCTTATGGGTCCCATTAGTATTTTGTGAGAGACATTTCATTGTCCTCGAGATCCCTGAGTGAGCATCTAGAAGGTTTATGATTGGATTTTATCTTTTGCCAGCTACAGACATTTGGGCTTTTAGCTCCTTCTTCCCATGAAATGAGGTACAATCCCTTCTTGGGTTAGTACACCCAAAAATCCCAAAAGATCAGGAGATGAAAAGGCTGAAGTGTGGAAAATGATAATCATGATCGGAAATGGTACGATGACTCATTAGGGAGACCTCCCATTGACAAACATTTCCCCAAGGGTGACCACTTACAAGGGAATGATGTCAACCACCAAGGTGAAACAAGGAAAAGAGCATAATCTCCAAGCAAACGTTCTATAATCAAGAGCAAATTTAATGCAACATATCCAAGTGCCTTAAGTATTAAAGTGACACTTACCACAATACCTAACTTTTACCTCATGGAGAAAGACCCATTATCTTCCGGAAACAAGTTGATGTGGTGAATGCCATTAGGATGGATCGGAGAAGTATGATGGTGAAGTGGGTCTTCATATGTGTAAGTGGACTTCACAAGTCAAACCATCCCTCGACACTCCATGTATGCAACCTGAGGGCCTCGATACATCATTTCCTTAGTTATCCCTAGAAATGGGGGATAACATCTAGATCCTACTTAGGGATATGTACTCGTCGTAGAGTGCATCAAAACATCGACATAATCTAGTTAAAATTGTGCCTACACACACTACTTACTTGGGCCCCATGGCCCATGGTGATCAAATGTTGTGGATGTTAGGTGAAATCGTACAACCAGTGCAACCAGTTGATCATCATATCAAGGTATCTCCCCCTGTGCTTAATTATGTAATGCAACAAAGATAAGTCATGCACATAATAATCATGAGCATAAATAGACATATAATCAATCATTAAATGAAACTCATGTAGATGGGTGGGAGGGAGGAAATCTTACTCGAAAGAGAAACCGCAATCTTGATCATTCCATCTCTAAAGAGGAATACCATTTATAGACGATAGCTCGTCCTCGTCTTCACTTAAATTATCATCGCTCCCTAAATGCTGAGAGGAGATAAGAGATATCAAGAAAACATGACGATTTCCTAGCAAAGAGGAAATGAGGTAAGGGATGGCCTCGGGTCTAGAGAAAAACTATTTTCCCGCACTTACAATATGTTGCATCTTTATTTTCAAATCACTACCAGAAATCCCAAGATGAAATACTTTTTTTTGGTAGCTTGAGATTCAGAATACTCTCGGATGGACACGACCTGGTGTCCATCAAAAATTGAACACGATGGTGGTTAGAAATCTTCATAGAACAAATCTGAGTCACCAAAAGGATATTCATCACAACCCTCAAGTTATGGCTAAGAGTCATCATGAGTATATTGCGACAAGTCATCCTCAAATGGATGGAATAATTTTGTGACCATATCATCATCGAGTTGCCAAGAATTTGAATTATATGCACATGGAGACCAGTTCTCTAAAGATAAAAACTCAACCCTTGTTGCATGAGAGCCACCCTCATTGTCATAAACGAAAAATTCTATCAGAACCAAAGCAACTCACATCCCACCTATGTCTCCCAACATGTATGAAATCATCAATATGTTGATCGATCATGTCTAAGAGATCCCCCATGAAAACATCTGCATCTTTTGGACTAATCACTTCTTCATATTTGTGTGCAGGAGGAAAAGGGGGCTGAAAAGCTTCATATTCATAAAGAAAGATCATGGACACTGATGTTGCATCTAGGTCTTCATCATTGAGATCTTCCTAAGGACTCTCTTATTGGGTGTGTTCTTCAATCACTTATTTTGCAGGTGGTGGGTGATACTCTTCCTCAATTTCACATTCTTCAACTATGGTCTTGCCATCCACTAGAAAACCTTCTTTGTAAAGGGAATCTTTGAGCTCTTGGAAAGTAGCTTGCAAATAATTAGTAGTTGGGCCCCAATACCTGAGAATCTTTTCAACGAGTTTCATAGAGGACAAGATACTTTTTTGGATCACATGAGTGTGAAAGACACTTCCTTTGACTTGATTCTCACAAGAGGGGTGAAAATTTAAGCCAAGTAGCTCTTCTCACATGAGAGATTTGTGATCAAAATGAAATGAATTTGATTTGTATTTATACGAAACCTCTAAAAGTGTTTGTCCACATTTAGTTAGGGTAAGCCACAAAACAAGAGGGTGTACCCTTTAATTTTGACCATTTACAACTTTAATTTGATTTTACACATAAAGAAACCCTAAAAAGTGATGGCAAGTCCGAAGGGGGTGACATCTTGGTACTTTTGGCAAGTTGTTGAGCAATAGGAGGAAGTCATTGAGCCTCTAAAGGCTTTCCCATCATGCACTAGGGTATTCTCCATGTTGCAAGGGGTATTTTTCATCTCAAGGTGCCAAGTGTCAATCAAATCATCATCACCACCACAAACCCTAGCCCTAGTCAAGACATCAAGCCCCAAAAGTGTGGTGTAAGGCCTCCAAAGGCAAGTCGTTAGGATATATAGGGATAGGTATCAACTCCATGGTCTTCTCTCTTTCCTCCTAAGGAAACATCCAACCTTTGTCTTGCCCCCAAAGTCTAGGTCATGGCATTCAACCATGAACCCTAGGGTTGTTGACCCCTAGTATTGTGGCAAGATTAGGGTTGTTGACCCCTAGTCTTGTGGTTTACCCTTAATTATGTGGAAAAAATATCTTAGTGAAATTTTGTATAAATAAGAGATCATAAAATCTCATTTTAACATAACTCTCCCTCTTGTGAGAAGTACTTGGACTGAAATTTACGCTACCCTTGGGGTTTTTTTCTCTCTTGTGCTATGATATGGTTTCTCTTTGGTTGTGGAGTTGTTGATGATGATGCCTTATTCCTTGGAGGTCATTTCTAGCTTATTATGGTTGTTTGCATTGACATTTTAAGTTTTTTTGTTGAGATTATATGGTTCTTTACTTTTTTATTATCACTGGAAATTCAAGTTAAGGTTGTTTGGCCAAATCTAGATAGGGAGTATAAGGATATACATCCCTATCCTAGTTTCCACCATTATTATCAAGTTTTTAAAGTTATTTGCAAAGGTTTTGTTGAGGAAGTAAGAGGATTTACACCCCTCAATTTCAAACCCTAGCTAGGATACTTACCTTGGGGGTAAGAGGATTTAAACCCCCAAGGGCCTAGTATTCCTATCTCTTTCTTCTTGACCCCATTAACCCATAACGAAAGGCACTAATTTTGCATTGGAGAAACAAAATATTGCATTGGGAAATATAATTTTTTGTCATATTTACTTTTTGAAACTTGGATTATGTTCCTTGTGCTTAGAGCACCTCATAACGACTAGGGTGTCCCCATCAAAGGGATAGTTCTTGTTTTTGTTACAAATCTTAATATTTGGCCATTAGGGCTGCAGAAACCCTAATCTAATTGCTTGAAAAACTTTCTAATCAACCGTTGGAAATTGCCCAAATTTTGCACACTTGTATTACTTGCTATAGTGCACTTTTTGGAAAATTTTGGAGCAGTTTTAGTGGTTGATTTTCTTTATGTAATACATTGATTGTTACATCCATAAGGATGATATTTTTTGTTGTAGAAAGTGTTTACAATAGCCTTGCCTTTTCATGCTAACATCTTGGTCTTTTATCTTGAGTTTTGCTAGTGTTTAGCTAGTCTTTCTCTTGTATCTCTCACTTGATTTCTAGCATTCATCTTGCAGCTTATGATGCCATGTTATTGATGATACACATTGTTACTAACAACTGCTATTAGGGATAGCAAGATTAACTTGCTTGTCCAATTGGTTATATTGTAATATATGTTTGTTATTCTTGTGTCTCACCGGCCCTTGGACCTTTCAAAGACTCTTTTCCAAGACCTCCATACCACTTAGAATTGACATTTAGGGACATCCTCTCCATATTCATCCTTTTCCCTCTCATCCCCCCTAGGGTCATCGAGATTCCCCCCTTGAGGTGACTACCTCACCTCTAAAGTTACAGGGACACCTCCCTTAGGTTTCAGTGTGTAGGTGACCTCCTAGTTGTCGCCATTTGGTGGTTGGGTCAGGCTTTACCCAACCTACAACTTGTGCAATAACACACCCTCCAAGGGTATCAAGTCAAATGTATCATGGCAAGTACAATAACATTTAATACAAGAGCCACCTAAACATGTGCATTAAAACTGCTTTATCAAATTGAGCAAGTGCTCAAAGACCTTATGCAATTTGCCAAGGTTAGGTATGGGAGGGTTGTCAAGGTGACCTATTGGGTGAGTCCTTCCTTAAGTCAAGAAGTGTTTCCTAGGTGGACCCCTCTCTAAGTCATCTGGAGAAGATGAAGTGGATGGGGGTAAGGCTCTTTGGCATGGGGTTCGTGACATACAAGGGTTTGTGTTGTCTCATTTATGTGTGCCATTGTATAGGGTGTGTTGCACCTTTGTTTTCAATGCAATATTTTTCCAAGCCCATTTCATTGCCATTAATTAATTAAAGTGTTCCCAGATTGAAGACAAAGTGGGACTTCTACCTAAGCATGAAAAATATTTCCCACCTTGACTCTACTATGGTCACACTATGCTTCCACAAGTTGAAGACAATCTGTGGGACTTCTACCTAAGCATGGAAAACATTTCATACACATGCTCTACCTTGGTTCGCATGCTTAATTAGTTATTTATCTTATAGGTCACATTAATTTTTTGTGAGAGGCATTTCATTGTCCTTGGAATCCTTGGGTGAGCATCTAAAAGGTTTATGATTGGATTTTATCTTTTTCAAGCTACAAATCTCTAGGAATTCAACCCCTTCTTACCATGAAATGAGGTACAATCCCTTCTTGGGTCAGCACATCCAAAAATCCCAAAAGACAAAGAGACAAAAAGGATGAAGTGTGGAAAATGATAAGTATGATCAAGAATGGTACGTTGACTCATTAAGGAGACCTCCCAATGGAAAACCTTTCCCCAAGGGTGAACACCTGCTAGGGAACAATGTCAACCACCAAGGTGAAACAAGGCAAAGAGCATAATTTCCAAGCAAACGTTCTATAATCAAGAGCAGCTTTAATGCAACATATCCAAATGCCTCAAGTATTAAATTGACACTTACCACAATACCTAGCTTGTACCTCATGGAGAAAGACCCATTGTCTTCCGGAAACAAGTTGATGTGGTGAATTCCATAACGATGAATCGGAGAAGTATGGTGGTGAAGCGAGTCTTCATCTGTTTAAGTCGACATCACAATTCAATCCATCCCTTGGCACTCCATGTCTGCAACCTTAGGGCCTCAAGACGGGTCCCATTAGTTTTTTGTGAGAGACATTTAATTTTCCTTGGGATCCTTGGGTGAGCATCTAGAAGGTTTATGATTGGATTTTATCTTTTTCTAGCTACAAACCTCTAGGCCTTCAACCCCTTCTTCCCATGAAATGAGGTACAATCCCTTATTGGGTCAGTACATCTGAAAATCCCAAAATATGAGGAGACGCAAAGGATGAAGTGTGGAAAATGATAAGTATGATCGAGAATGATACGATGACTCATTAGGGATACCTCCCATCAGCAAACCTTTCCTCAAGGGTGGCCACTTACTAGTGTACAATATCAACAACCAAGGTGAAATAACGCAAAGAACATAATTTCCAAGTAAAAGTTCTATAATCAATAGCAGCTTTAATGCAACATATCCAAATGCATCAAGTATTAAAGTGACACTTACCACAATACCTGACGTGTACCTCATGGAGCAAGACCCGTTGTCTTCCGAAAACAAGTTTATGTGGTGAATGCCATCAGGATGAATCGGAGAAGTATGGTGGTGAATCAAGTCTTCATCTGTATAAGTGGACATCACAGGTCAATCCATCCCTCGACACTCCATGTTTACTACATGAGGGCCTCGAGACATCATCTCCTTAGTTATCCCTAGAAATGGGGGATAACATATTTCTCCTACTTGGGGACAAGTACTCATCATAGAGTGCATGAGAGTCGCATCATCTTCTGGCTCGACCTGTGCCTACACACACTAGTTACTTGGGGCCCATGGTGATCAAATGTTGTGGATGTCAAGTGAAATTGTACAACCAGTGCATCCAGTTGATCATATGATGAAGGTATCTCCCCATGTGCTTAATTATGTAATATAACAAAGACAAGTCAAGCACATAATAATCACGAGCATAAATAGACATATAATCAATCATGAAATCAAACTCATGGAGTTGGGTGGGAGAGAGGAAATATTGTTGGAAAGAGTAACCACAAGCCTGATCATTCCTTCTCTGAAGGAGGATACCATGCATAGATGATGACTAATCTTCGTATTCACTTAAAATATCATTGCTCCCTAAATGTTGAGAAGAGATAAGAGATCTCAAGAAAACCAGACGATTTCCTAGAGAAGAGGAAATGCAGTAAGGGATGGCCTCGGGTCTAAACAAAAACTCTTTTCTCAAACTTAGCATACGTTGTTTCTTATCTGCAAATCCATTCCATAAATCCCAAGATGAAAATACTTTTGTTTGGTAGCATGAGCTTCAAATTGCTCTAGGATAGCCATGACCTGGTGTCCATCAAAATATGAGCATGATGATGGTTTCCAGACGATCGAGACGTAAAGCTTCAAGAACCATTAGGGAGGTGCAAGTAAACAAAGATATTCAACTTGGATCTCAAAATACAATTCCAAATATGCTAGGATCTACAAAACCTCTAAAAATCTCAGGCAACAACGCAAAATCAAAAGGAGATATTCCCATCCTTCCCCATAAACAATGATAATCATCTCTTGGAATTGCAAGGGCTTAGGCAATGATCTAAAATATTTTGTTGCCCACGATATTATAAGAAATGAGAAGTCATCTATCCTTTTAATCCAAGAGACAAAGTTGTGAGCGCAATATATTTGTCACACTCCATTGGGTTCTCTCCCACAATGGAAATACATTGTTGAAGACGCCAAAGGAGCCTCCAAGGAACTCTGTACTCTCTGGAATAAAAATGATTTAACTCCGATATCTTCTCTTCAACCCCACAATTGGATTAAAACTAAATTTAGATCTATGTCAAATGGGAAGTGTTACACACTCATAAACATTTATATGCCAGCAAAGCCTTTAGAAAATCCAGATTGTTGGCACTCTATTCAAAGACAAAAATATGCAGCAAATATGTCAAAATGTATTATTGCAGAAGATTTTAATACAATAAGGAACAACTTTGAAAAAAGAGGAGGATACTATGCTTGAGATCCCTCTTGAGAAAATATGGAAGATCTTATTTTAGATTAGAATCTAATAGATGTTTCTTCATCTAAAGGGAAATTTGCGTGGTCAAATAAAAGATTTGGGTATGGACACATAGTAGCTTGTTTGGACCATTTTCTGGTTCATAGCAGTTACTTATCCTCCTCCACCTCAATCAAATATCACATCCTGCCTGATTTGACTTCTGACAACAAACCTACCTCTTCAATCCAACTTCTTCTGGACTATGGTCCTCTCCCCTTCTGTTTCCTTCCCCTTGAGCTTAATTCCCCTTATGTAAATGATATTGTAACTAGTTCTTGGAATTCTTGAATCCTTGGAACCCCTGTGTATATTTGCAAGAAAAACTAGATTAAGGTTAAAAATTCTATAAAGAATTGCACAAAAAAATCCTTTCACCCCCCTAAAGAAACTCTTTTCAGACTTAAATCCAAACCCCTCTCCCTTCAACATCAAATGAGGAAAAGGAAGTTTACAACAATCTATTACAAGTAGAAGTGCTTCTCCAAACTCAAATCCAGAGAGAAATTTGAAGGGAAGAAGAATGTTAGAGGATAAAATCTCGAAGCCTTTGGCCCCAAGATGGGGATAGCAATACAAAATTTTTCCATAAACATGTTAAATATTGCCTAGTCATAAATAATGTGACAAAAATCAATCTAGAGGATGGAGCTAATATTTTTATTATGATGGAATAAAACTAGCGCCCTGTAACCATTATAAGAACCTCCCCACTCAGCAAGATAGGGAAAAGGACCACAATATTTCCCACATGCTTGATCATATTCCCTCTCTGATCTCTAAAAATGAAACAGGAACCTTTTCAAGATTATCAAGGGAATGAAGTATGGGCAACTATTTTGAGTTTGGGAACAGATAAAGCCCCTGGTCCGGATGGCTTCCCAATTTTCTTCTACATGAACTTCTGGGTGTTAATAAAACATGACCTCATAAGAATGCTTTGATTCTCTGAAAAGACCCTGCGTTTGGAAGGGAATACAAACTCCTCCTTTTTTTCTCTTGTTCCCAAAGAAACCAACCCCTCCTCCTTTTCTAGATTATGTCACATCTTCCTTTGCAACTCTTCTTATAAAATCTTGACCAAAATCATTACAACCGCACTCAAAACCCTCCTACCCAAATTGATCTCCCCTAACAAAGGTGGCTTCATGCATGAGATGCAGATAACGGACAATATTGTATTGGTCCAAGAAGCAATCCATTCAAGCTTCAAAGCAAAAGAGAAATTATTAAAATTGATATGGAAAATGCATTTGATCATGTCTATCATTCTTTTCTCTTTCTAGTCTTGCAAAAATTTGGATTCAGTAGTCAAGTCATCAACTGGATAGCTTCTTGCATTGGAGGACCATGGTTGCACCTCTTGTCAATGGTCGTCCAACAAAATTATTTCAAGGAAGCAGATGACTGAGACAAGGATGCCCACTTTCCCCTCTGCTTTATATAGCTATGGTTGACTCCCTCAGTCGGGGGTTTGAATACGAACAAGAAATTGGGAATCTACCAAGATTTCTAATGGTTCAAGGAGCCAAAACTTTAAACCACTCACATTTTGTTGATGACACCCTCTTCCTTAGAGGAGCTTCTCAAATTATAGAAACTCGCTTCAAAGTTGTTCTGGACTCATTCCTGGATGCATCAGGTGGAGCAGTGAACCATCGTAAATGCCAAATCATTGTCTGGAACACTCAAACTCTGGTATTTCAAAACATCTCCTGTATTTTCCATTTCCCTTATGCTGAAAATTAGTTGTATTTCATATATTTAGGTATTCTGATATCTTTAAAAAAGGATAATTATATGGAATGGAGGCACATAATAGAAAAAATAAATACAAAATTTACTCTATGGGGCACACAATGGATAAATCTATCTAGACGAATTGTTCTGATAAAGGAAATGCTCTCAGCTTTTCCCATCTATCATGTTGGAAATATGGCTACAACAGAGATGACGCAGATGATCAAGGTTGTCATTGATGGCAATCGATTGTTTATGAAGAACATATGCTGAAACACACTGCAATACAAATGTAAACTGCCGCAACACAAATGCGAACTGCTGCAACACAAATGCAAACACAGACGCTGAAAAACAGTGCTGAAACAGCGCTGGAACACAGAAGCTAATGCAGATGGTTAAGGTTGTCATTTGATGGCTATAAAAGAAGAATGACGCAGATGATCAAGTTTGTTTATACGAACACAGATGTTGCAACACCAATGCGAACACAGATGCTGAAACATGAATGCTGGAACACGAATGCTGAAACATGACTGCTGCAACACGAATGATGAAACACGACTGTTGGAAGCGAACACAAATGCTGCAACACAAAAGTGAAACATGCTGAA
>JASDQU010369389.1:0-11443 GCA_032191745.1 Picea mariana
CGCTTATAAAATCCACAGACAAATACCGAAAAACATGAGCTAGCTCAACCCAAAGAGATAAAATAGTCTCTGAAGGGACTAACATAGGGAGCACTATAGAACAAGAAATTAAAGCATCAATCATATTAGGATGAGAGGCAAGACCACTCGAGTCTTACACAGAACCAAACAATACAACCGTTGCTTTTACACCACCACCAGGGGGCCCTAATTTTAAGGGCATCATAGACCCTGAACAGGTGAATCTTTTGTTTGGTAGCTCAACCAATGTAATTATCTCTCAAATTGAAGCAGAAACTTTGGCACCAATAATCTCAACCGGATCGAGTAGATTCCCAGACATCCAATCAGTAGGAAGACCTTTTCATAAAAAAGAAACTTTGTTCCCTTCAAAGATAAAACCACTCAGGTACTCCCTTTTTGGAAACCAAGCCAATATGGGTGATCAGGAGGACCATAACAATGTAAGACACGGGGAGGAAGAAGAAACTGGAAACCAAACCGAAACTAACTTCGAATTTCCAATTTTAGACACCACTCCAAATGTCAACATGAAGAATATTCCTCTCTCAGCACTGCCTACCTTTTATGGTAAAAACAATGAAGATCTAGACACCTTCCTATTTGAATTTGACATCTTGTGTAGGAGTTACAACTACATACAAGATGCCTAGAAATTAAAACTCTTTCCTACCACCCTCAAAGACTCTGCACTAAGATGGTTCATGGGGTTGGGAGAATCCAGTATTAGGTCTTGGGAAGCCATGAAAGACATCTTTCTTAATAAGTACCAAAACTTCTGCAAGACCAAAGAGTCTCGTAATGACATCTTTAAAATCCAACAGTTAGAAGACCAGACCTTGAAGACTATATGGAAAGATTTGGTTATATCTCCCAGAAGTCAAAATACCATGACCTTCCAGAGGATGCAGTTAGGGCTCTTTTCCTTAAAGGAATTTCAGAAGAATATTTAGAGATTCTTAACCTGATGGCATCAGGTGATATTTCTCATAAACCATTTGCTGAAATATGTGAAAAGTGTTAAAACTACTCAAGGAGTAGAGCCAAAACAGGAAAGAATGTTCAGGACCCTTACAATAGAAGCTTAAAACTAGTTAGTTTAGGTGGTATCATGAGAGCAGACATAGGGAACCTTTTAGAAAACTTTAAGACTGACATCTTTAGAACAATAGGTTCCCAGTTGGACACCCTTAAACTAAAAAAGAAAAAGGAGGAGGAGAATGCAGTAATGAGCATATATTGCCCAAGATGCAGAAGGAAACATTCCTCAAGGGAATGCCCATTAGATAAAATTTCAATTTGTGGCTTTTGTACAGAAGACCATTCAACTGATAAATGTCCATCCTTGCTTGGTTTATTAGCCATATATAAGAGTGGAGACCCTAGGGAGTCTTCTTATGCACCTAGGAGGCCATGGCAGCCTAGGAATCAACCCACATACCTGGATCTACAGTCTCAAGTTCCACCCTATTATCAACAACAACAGTGGAACTCACCAGGTTGGAAAAAATGGTCTATTCAGTACCAACATCCTTGGATTCAAGGATGGAGGGGAGGACACAACCAAGGAAACCCTCAAGATCCACCTATCCCTATGTACAACCATCCTTATCCTCAGTTCTCATCAAATACTCTGCAACTTCTGCCAGGTTTTGTTCCACCACCTTTACCTCCTATCCCACAACAACAACCACTACAATTTCAAAATTCAAGCTCCTCAAAACCGACACTATTACCAGCGCAACCAATGCCAAATCCTAATAATAATCCCCCTCAACCTCTTAACAATGTTGATATGCAGGCCTTCCCAAAATATGTTATTACTCCTGTTCCATTATAGGAAATTCAACTAAGATCGGGAAAAGTTCTAGATAGGCAGAGACCTTCAGTAGTCATCCAGGAAGAAGAAGAAGAAACCACCCAACAACCCACGGATGACACTAGGTGGGAAGATGTTATTATCCCAAAGAATCAAGAACCCAAGCTTCCCCAAAATGGACCTTCACAAATTACGAAGGTCCCTCCTTATCAAGACCGATTGGTAATCGAGAAACCTACCACCCGACCGGAATTTGACATTTTGAATGAATTGAAAAATATTTGTGTCAAGATTCCTCTGCTTCAAGCCAGTAAAGACATTCCAATCTATAGTAAGGTAGTCAAAGAATTGTGTATTAAGAAGCTAGGTAGGAAGCAAAAATACCCCCCTACAGTACATTTGGTAGGAGGACTCTCTGAGTACATATCAGAGTAGCCAAATCTAGAAAAGTATGGGAATCCAGGAAACCCCGTAGTGACCATAACCATTAAGGAGGTCTTCATCGAAAACACTCTCATAGACCTAGGGGCAGCCATCAATGTTATGACCGCTACTACCTTGGAACAATTACAGTTACAAGCTCTTGTTCGGCCTACCCCAACCATTTTGGAATTAGCAGATAAGACTAGGGTTATACATGAAGGGATTTTAGATGATGTCATGGTTACTTTAGCCTCATGGGAGTACCCAGTAGATTTTCTTGTCATTCATTCAAAGGATCATGCCCGAGGCCATCCCGTTATTTTGGGAAGGCCTTGGCTAGCCACAACCAATGCATTTATTGGCTATAGAGAAGGAGAAATGACCATCTTAAATGGTCTCTCTATCCAGAAGCTGACCATTTACCCTCCATCTCAACCTATTATGGAAAATTTATGTTGGCTTGAATGTCCATATGAGAACGAAGACTGGGAAGAACCTGTATTGCCTACTGACCATGCAAGGGCACTTCAGGAGCATACACTAGAAAATGTGCTAAGACAATTCATTTCTGCTATTACATGTGTGGATTTTCCATAGTCTTTTCCCCAATTTGCGTGCATGTTTGGGGAAGAATTCCAAGAAAAATTAGATCCATCTGTTTTGTCTTCGACATCTTTTGTTTTCAAAATAGATGAGTCTGCCATGTCTTATACTATGCCCTATGAGATTAGTCCATAGAAATTTTTACATATAAACTCTGGGTTAGATACAGACCAACAAAAACAATTAGTAGATATCCTTAAAGAAAAAATAGGAGCATTTTTCTAGGAATACAATGACATGAAGGGTATACACCCTGACACATGAATCCATCACATATATACCCAAGGGGAAGTGACACCTTTTAAGCAACCCCAGAGAAGGATGAACCCAACACTCAAAGATATAGTCAAGGAGGAGATTCAAAAGTTGCTAAATGTTGGATTTATCTATCCCATCTCCGATAGTAATTGGGTATCCCCACTTGTAGTGGTTCCAAAGAAAGTGACCGGGAAATGGAGAATCTGTGTTGATTTCTAGGAACTCAACAACGCCACTCTGAAAGACTACTTTCCTCTTCCTTTCATTGACCAAGTTCTAGACACCTTGTATGGAAAGAAGTATTTCTCCTTTCTAGATGGGTACAGTGGGTACAACCAGATTCTTATAGCACCCAAAGACTAGGACAAGACTACCTTTACCTGCCCTTGGGGCACCTATGCCTATAGGGTCTTACCATTTGGATTGTGTAATTCTCCTGCCACATTTCAACGAGCAATATTAGGGATATTTGTCGATATTATTCATGATTCTGTGGAGGTCTACATGGATGAATTCAGAGTTTATGGAAACACTTACCAGGAAGCCTTAGAAAACTTAGAAAAGGTCCTCATCAGATGTTAGGAAATGAACCTATCCCTAAGTCATGAAAAGTGCAAAATGTTGCTAACTGAAGGAGTGGTTCTAGGACATCATGTTTAATATAAAGGAATAAAAGTCGATCCTGCAAAGATTGAGGTCATTATTAGACTTCCACCCCCAAAGACTTAGAAAGAGGTGAGAAGATTTCTTGTACATGCCGGATATTACCGACGGTTTATTGAAAATTTTACAAATATTGTTACACCTATGTTTGGATTATTGATAAAAGATGTTGATTTTGTTTGGACTGAGCATTGTCAAACTGCCTTTGAAACCCTGAAATCCAATCTATCTGTGGCACCAATTCTTATATGGCCCAATTGGAATCTCCCATTTCATATATCCACTGATGCCTCCGACACTGCAATCGGAGGGGTATTAGGGAAGAAAGAGGACCAGTAGTCCTATGCCATTTATTTTGTAAGCAAGAATTTGTCCCCTGCCGAGTTGAACTACACAGTCACCGAGAAAGAGTTCTTGGCAGTTGTTCATGCTATTAACAAGTTTTGTCATTACATTACAGGTTATGAAGTATTTGTACACACTGATCATTCCACCATTATGTTCCTCATGAATAAACCTATAACTAATGGCCGAGTGACTAGGTGGCTCTTGTTATTGCAAGAATTTAATATTACTGTGCTTGACCGACTTGGAAAGGATAATGTAGTAGCTGACTTTCTTTCCCGCATAAAGAAAGAGGATGATGATATCCCTGCAGATGATAGTTTCCCAGATGAGAATCTGTTTTCCCTTTCTGTCAATACCCCATGGTTTGCAGATATGGAAAACTATCTAGCTACTAGGAAGTTACCGTCTCATTTGTCACCTCATGAAAAGCAGAAAATTATTACATAGAGTGCTAATTACTCTTGGGTTGGTCATGATCTTTTTCGTACAGGTCTTGGTTTGATTATTTGTAGATGTGTCCGAGAGGACGAGGTGCCTGAAATACTACGAAGTTGTCATGATGGACCATGTGGTGGCCATTTCTCTGACAAACGTACAACATATAAGGTGTTACATTAAGGTTACTATTGGCCTAGCATTTTCAAAGATGCTGCCAAGTATGTGAGAAGTTGTGATAGTTTCCAAAAGATAAGTAGACTTACGTCAGCTGACGAAATGCATTTACAGGCCCAAGTTATGATAGAACCCTTCAAAAAATGGGCCCTCAACTTTGTAGGACCAATTTCACCCATGTCCCATAGGAAGAACTATATCTTGGTTTGTACGGACTATGTCACCAAATGGGTAGAGGCAAAAGACCTATTTAGGGCCACAGAGAAGTCTGTTGTCGAATTCATCTATGAAGACATATTTACTCGCTTCGGTCTCCCTCATGAAATCGTTACCGACCAAGGCACTCAATTCACTTCCAAGCTGATGAAAGAGATAACAGAGAAATATGGGATTAAACATTGTAAATCTTCTCCATACCACCCGCAAGCCAATGGTCAGGTAGAATCCACAAACAAAGTTCTGGAAGCCATCTTGACCAAGATTTTTCAGTTACATCACCGATATTGGGTTGATAGGTTCCCATAGGCTTTGTGGGCATATCGAACTACCTGGAGAAATACCACTGGGCATACCCCTTATGAGCTAGTGTACGGGAAACAAGTACTTTTACCAATAGAATTCCAAGTAAGGACTTTCCGTATTGTTGCAGAATTAGGATTGAACCTAGATGAGGCTTAGAAGCAATGAGCCCTATAGTTGAATGAGTTGGATGAAATACGACAAGATGCCATCCAACGAATGATATTAGTCTAAAACTAGAGGAGCAAGTTTATTAAGAAGAAGCACTTCCAGCCTGGTGATTGGGCTTTATTGTTTGATTCCCGATTCAAAACCTTCAAAGGCAAACTTACCACCTATTGATTGGTCCCTTACGAGATAGACATTGTATATGACAATGGAGCTGTAAAAATTAAAACAATTGATGATGGACAAGTCTCCTTTGTGGTAAATGGAGTCCGACTTAAATTTTATCATAAGCCCATTTCCAGAGAAGATTTTCTACAGGTCATGTCAACTGACAAGGCACTGGCCTTAGTAGATGGGGAAGTTCCCCCTTGTTCTTGAAATTTTTTCTAAGTTTCCTACTTTATATATGTAAATAGTTTTTGTATTTTTTTAATAAGGCAATTCTAGATATTTCTGTAAGTGATTATTTCACTGGGAGTACACAGTTTCAAAGAAATTTCTTCAAAACATTGTTATACTTGGATTTTGTGTCTATTAAAGCAACAAATGAATATTGACTTACTGTAGTTAGCCGTATTTTTGCAAACATTCTCATTTTTTTTAAAGCATTCTAAAGCAGTTTCTCTTGAAACTCTTCACCACTGTATAAGGAAGTGATACCTTAACTATCAAGCCTAGAGGTCTCTCGTACAGTTCTTCCAAGAAACCTGAGTAAGTAAGTCAAGTGTCTTTATCAAAGAGTAACAGGTAGGTCTCATTAGCAGTTAGTCATGGAAACATCATAATAATTACAAAATAAGAAAGTAAGTTGAGCCTAGAGATACCTTTCTGTTCTTTCTCGATGGTACCATCCACTACACACTAAATAGCTTGATTATATCATATCTTTAGATAGGACACATCCTCTTAAGTACCCCTTACATTGGGACAACCACTAATAATATAATGGAAATTCATCCTCTAACATAAATACCATCCCAATTAAAAAGAAAAGAAAGAAAAAGTTGTTTCAAAACTGTTCTGCCATCTTCTTGCATAAGAAATCTTATACTAAAATCTTAAAGGATGGAGGGCCAGTCTCTGAGGGTTCAAGAGGCTAACCCTCCGGGATACTGAACAGGTCTATTGCCAGCGGGTACCGGCTTGTGGTATGACTAGGTAAACCCGAGGAAGTATTGAACAGGCTTGCTGGCAGCGGGGCATTCTACTTAGCGAGGATGATGATCTGACAAAAATAAATAATAAATCTAAATTTGTCCTGATGTATGGCATTACTTGTAGACAACGCTGACATGGAGTATATGTGGTTAAGCTAAGATTAATGAATCTCATCAATTTTCCATTGGGAAATGACTCTAAGACTATCTTGAAACTCTCTTGCCTACCTCTTCTTATCTATATATAGGATCTCTTATCCTATAGGTGGGGCCATCTCCTAACTGTCTCGTCGGACCAATCTGTGAAATTTCATCTTTACACTTGACATACTNACTGACTAGTTTCCTATACTTTTGATTGTGAGGTGTCACAATACTTAAGTGTGGGGGAGGGGTTCATGAGCTGACAAATGATTATTGCCTGG
The DNA here is from genome assembly GCA_032191745.1 of Picea mariana. NCBI lineage: Eukaryota > Viridiplantae > Streptophyta > Pinopsida > Pinales > Pinaceae > Picea > Picea mariana. Next base: position 7,017 of record JASDQU010369389.1, read on the forward strand.
AGAAAAGAGTCTTTGCAAGAATTTTTGTATTATTACCATGATACAGGTTATTACATTGATAGTCATGTTATTTTTAAATGCTTAACTCATGTGTGCTATACATTACTGAACTCATGCTTAACATACCACTCTTTATTGGTTATCTCCCATTACAAGTTGCATACTGTAGGTTTGAAAATACATGTTTTATGCTTGCTATAACCCGTTCATTATAGGTTTTGACATTATATGTTGTATGCAAGAAGAATGAGTGAACATGGAGAACTCTGCCTCTGCTCATTATCCACTATGGTTGTCAAAAACACTTCAAAATTGCAGGTTGTCCATTATAAGAGGTGAAAATTCACTTAACACAGGGGTATCAGATGAAGTACCGCATGAGGTGCCAGATGAAGTACTAGATGAGGTGCCAGATGAGATGTTGTTTGAAGTGTCGTTTGAAGTGCCATTGAATTGCATACCAACAACTGTCCTAGATTCCAGGTAACTAGTAATTGCATACCGGATGAAGTACCGTATGAGGTGTCGGATGAAGTACTAGATGAGGTGTCAGATGAGATTTTGTTTGAAGTGCCATTGAATTGCATACCAGTAACTGTCCTAGATTCCAGGTAACCAGAATTCAATTATATTCAATTACATTGGTTGCAGGAATTGATTAAAAGATGCTTCATATGGTTATGATCAAATGTCCAAGTCAAAAGACTTGGACATTGATCTAAGTACACACCACTCCATTTCTCCCAATCTTGCCATCAAATTCGAATCTCCCACACATGGCAGCTCGCGCGCACATGTGGGCAACATACTCCACCATAAGAGCATCCAAAATCGGACTGGGCACTCTATTGTTTCATTTTCCCTTGCCATTTTCTCTGCCCTGCATTAAGGAATCGCGCCCAACCTCTGCCGAGTTTTCCCTTTGTTCTAATCACACTCAGACTATGTTAAACCCGTTCCATTTCTTGGCTTATTCACACCCTTGCTTGGTAAAATTCGCCCTCTATTCCAATCACACTCATACCATGCCCAATTTGTGTCTCTGTGTGGCTCGATTTTTCCCTTGCTTAGTAAATTCAAACTCTGTCACAATGCCCAAGCAATACGAACCATCCTCCTATGCAAACTTGTTTTCCATTCCAGAATTCGCACAGTGCAGAGAAGTGTTCTTGTGTGCTGGCTGGGGGCCATTTCTGTCGAGTTTGCAAGGCCATGATGATGGTATTTCTATGCAATTTGTAGTTGGTTTTGATGGAAAGATAACACATGTAGGGTCTCTAAACTTTGCAGTCACAAAAGAGTCAATTGCTACTGCAACAAAACTTTCAAGAATGGGAGATAGGTGGTTCAAGAATCATCAATTGTTGTGCTCAAGTTACAACAGGGTGTTTAAGCCCGAATTCGAGAGCATTTCAGGAGCGAAAGGGTATGCTAAGGAGTGGATAAATCCAAAATTGGTCAATACCCTCATCATTATCAAAAGGTTAATTACATGTGAAGGTAGATACTCCACCTTCAAATCTTGTCACTTTAGATTGCTGGCTCATTTTATGTTCAATAAACCTTTGAACTTTCCCTTTTATTTTCTCAAAAGCTTGGAGAAAATGTCCTCTCAAGTGAGGAAAAATGTGACCAACCCCAACAATAGTCTCTTCCACCACGGTTTGATCAAACTCCTCGTTCTTACCGAACTAGAGAAGCAGGGGAAAAGTTGTGATGCCTTTATCTACCAATTTGCAAATCCTCACTTGACAGTTAAGATCGGCAAAAATCTACTTAGCCTTAAAACTATATCTCCATCCAAGCCTCACTCTCCAAAAACTCCAAACTCCCTTGCACAAACTCCCTCTTTGCTGGAACAATACCAAAATCTTGTTGATATTCCTACTTCTTCATTGGGGAAAAGACCAAGAACAAATACCAAAAGAAGCCTATTGTTGACCCTCCAATGCCTTTCTTTTTCTCTTGATCCTACACCTAAGAAGCCCCAATAAGTAATGCAGCAAGACTTTCCCATCATTCCCACAAACAAGAGAGGAGCCAACCGATTTTGTAAGGGACCCTTTCGGAAGAGTACCCGGAACACAAGAACCAAGCCTTATGCAAAGCCTCCACCTGCTTCAGATCCTATCCAAGTATCCTCTAACCTTGAGAGCCCTCATAAGAAACCTAGAGAAGTCTCTACAGATGGATTAGAGCCACTAAGGAAAACAAAATCAAAACCTACCTCACCTTTCCGATCTCCCATCACACCTACTTCACCTATACCCACTCTTGAACCTAAAATTGATAAATTGTCCCCATCTCTCAAAGGGCCTAAGCCTTCCTCGGAGATCACTGATTCTGCCCCAACTATAAAAGAGCTACAAAGGGAAAACCATCATCTTCTCCAACAATTAGAAGAGAGGAAGACAATAGATGCACACCTACATCATGACAATGCAGTCCTTCAGGAAAAGGTTAACTCCCTTCAATGGTTGGTCGATGGGATGACCCAATCTAACCACAACTTAAGAGCACAATTAAAGCAACACAAGAGGCACAAGGCTAAGCCTACATAGCAATAAGGAGAGGCTTCTAAAGCCGATCCTCCTCAGCAAGCCTAGTTCCGAGGGATGACTTTATTTTGCTTGCAGTGGGACCTGCAAAATCCTAAATGTGGGGGTAATGTTGGGCCCGAGATATGATCATTTTCATGACATTATTATACACTTTTTTCCATATGTACATATGCATTTTTATCTTTCAAAGGAGCTTTTTGAATAATTTTATGATAAAATGACATAATCGGCATGAGGTACATATAATTCGTGTTTTGTGATTCAATCAAGTTTAATTTATTATATTTTATGGTTTCAAAGAGTTAATTCATGTTTTTTTGCTATTACAGGGCAAAACACACCATGTTTCTTGGTTCGGCACTTGATCCAACACTTGTTCCGATACTCGATCCAACACTCGTTCCAGCACCCAATATTGCACAAAAACGCAAGGCAAGTTGGCGGTTATGGTATTGGTGGCCAGTGGTGGACAAATCGAGCACACGGGTTTTGTTTTTCATCACCCCCTCTAACTACTAAGCTCAAGATAACTCAATTTCAGTTGTCCAAAGAGGGCGATTATTGGTTTCCTCTGTTTTGTTAGTTATGGACGCATTTATTGTAAATTGTCAATTTTTAGAGGTGGTTCGACCCTCCTGTGGTCGAGCACCTGGGTTGTAAACCTATAAATACTACCAGGATGATCATTAGATTGTGAAGCAAGTAGAATAGCCATCAGATTGGAGATAAACTCATTATTCTCTGTTTTTCATTTTTCACATTGCCAGATAGTGCCAGAACTGCATTTTTGACTTTCATGGTGAATTCGGCATACTGAAGTTCGTGGTGTGCTTGTAGAAGGTAGCCACGACTTGCTGGGGGGGGCACCAGTAGTCTGGTGATGATCAATGTGTTGTTTATACATTTCATAATTTAAATTGTCTTTTATTTCCTGTACGTGCATGTTTTATGTTTTAATTAGCTAGCTGTGATTTAATTGTTTTATTATTCTTTTGCAGGTTAGTGTGATGAGTTATGTTAGCATGAATTAGTTTTGTAGGCTAGGGATAGACTTGCAAGTCTCTACACTAACCCCATATGCATCTAGATATCAGATTACACTTTTATTTATGATCTTACAATCAAGTTTAAAACAAAGTTGTTTTTAGAATAACACAGAGTTCTATTTGGGTTTCATTTGACAGGGATCTTTGATGTATGGATAGATTTAATTCTAGTTCTTAATCATAGTTTGCTTGTCTTAGTTTTAGATAGAATTCATTTGTTTAGTTGTTGGTTAATTGTCAATCTATTTTTTAATAAGTATAGTTTAATTTATGTTTTTAATTCATTTTCTTATCATAGTTTGAATGGTTAAAATAGATATAGCATAGTTTTCCTTTACACAATTTCCTTTCGTAGATTAAAATGAAATTAAATCTCATTATGTTATTGATGGTTTATACATGAATATGCAGGGTATTTAACATTACTTTTATCATGGCTAAGTTTGCATTGGACTATTTACTTCACACCTTTCATTTTGCCATTGAAATTAGTATTGAGCTTATACCATTAGAACCGTCCTTTCTGGTTAAGTGTCATTGAGATATCATCCGTCACCACCGAAGGCATTCACACAACCACTAGCATTACATTTGAGTGTTTTGTAGATTAAAGATAGTTTCTTGTTTTCGTAGATTAGAAGAGATAGTTGTTGATACTGAGAGGGGGGTGAATCAGTATCAAGTACAATTTAAAACATTTTTCAACTTATACTTAAACCATTCAATTATATCCAATGATCAATGAACAATAGTATAAGAGTTACACCAATACACCACAATATACCATGCACAATATATGAGAAATAATCAATACTTTTTG